>JAQJVL010002876.1:0-77875 GCA_035578905.1 Stictocephala bisonia | reverse complement strand
GTTCATACTGTATTCATCATAAATTGTTTTGCAACTTAATTTTTGCCTTTGTTTATAATGTACCAATAGATATGGGTTTATTATTTAAATATGTAATAAACAACTCTATTTTTAAAACTTTCAGTATACATTTGTAAATATAAACAGTATTGTTTTAGTGGGTTTTTTTCTTATTAAATTGATATTGATACTTTTCATTCATCTACAAATTGCAGTAAACTAAATTTAAACACTTATTGTATGCTTATGGTTATAGTTTCTTTAATAAATGCATTATTAAAAACTGAGATATTTTGTTTAAATCACTTCCTATATCATTATTTCTATTAATTAAATGAAATATTTATAAATGATTGACATTTATTAGGTTAAACAGGTTAAAATGAGCATTGCGGTCTTTTGTACACCACGCGACCCATTACGGTACAATGAGAGGCGCGACTTACTAAGGGTTAAATGAAATTTTAAATACTACAATGTATGAAAGGATGGTTAGGACAATACCACTGTATGTATAGGGGAGGGTCAGTACCAATCATACAAGTATCCTACAGTCATTGACGCCCACTCCTACATGTACAATGGTATTGTTATGCACTCTGGAGTCCCCCAAGGATCGGTGCTTGGGCCTATACTTTTTCTATTGTTTATCAATGATATATGTTATAGTGTTTCTTGTGCTGACCTGTGCCTGTTCGCAGACGACACCTCCCTAGTGCTTAGTAATGAAACACGAGAAAATATAGAGATTGATTCTTTTATTCGGGGCAACTCCTTGCTCCAGTGGCTGGGTGATAACAATTTGGTCTTGAATACAGACAAAACCGTTCTTGTTGACTTTAGACTGAGAGGATCTGTACAGTTTGTAAACTCTTCCAGTATTACCCTTGATGAGACCACTATAGACTCAAGCCAGTATACTAACTTTTTGGGTCTTATTGTTGACTCTCGGCTTGACTTCTCTTTGTATGTTGATAAGGTAGTAAGCAAATTAAACAGTAGTATTTTCCTTCTTAGAAGTTTGACTCAGTTTTCAAACTGAGACGTTCTGCTTACAGCATACTTTGGCTGCTTTTATCCCCACATGTCATACGGTATAGCAATCTGGGATGGGCAGTCTGGGCAGAGGGATAGGATTTTCTGATTGCAAAAAAAAAGCTTTGAAACTTATATTTGGCATGAATAGGCCTCAGTCATGCAGAGGAGTCTTTACAAGAAACAAACTGTTAATTTTTTACAGTTTGTACATACTGGAGTGTCTTTCGTTACTCAAGAAAAATATGCACCTCCTGAAATCACGTTCCACTGCCGATTACAATCTCCGCTGCCCTGGCTTGTTAAGTGTACCTAAACACAATACCACATTTTTCGAAAAACAGACTTAATACTCCGCCATTAAATTATTTAATAAACTTCCAACCGCTTTACAATCAGAGACAGACGTTAGGAAATTTAGGAATAAAGTCAAGTCATTTTTGGTTTCTAAGGAATATTACAGTGTCCAACAGTATTTAGCAGATAAGGGTACATTTTAGTTGTACTAAAATAAGGAGACTGCGTACTCTACTTTTTTTTTTTATTTCTACTGTGTTTGTTTTGTACATATCATGACACATATCAATGCTATTGTAAATAATCAAATGATAATAAAGAATATTGATTGATTGATATTGAGCCACCCCCTCTCCCATACACGTACAGTGTTACTGACTGGGTAAGACTGTCAATTTATACATTTACCCATTCATAGTCTACAACTACTATGTTTAATAGCTTTGTATAATAATGTGACTATAAATGTTTGTTTTTGTTACAGAAATCTCAAAATATGTTAGTTGATTCCGTAAAAACCTCATTTCATTCTACTCATCGTGATGCGTAAAGGAGGCCTAACTTGAATGCATTGAAAAACAATCTATACGATGTTTTATAAATGTTCGATAAAAAAAAAACATTTTTTGAACGTGAAATCTGGATATTCGCGGATGATGTCAGCCACCTAATTCACAGTACAGACAGACAGAAATTAAGAGATGAAGCTCAAACAGGCTTAAATGAGGTGAGCGATTGGTGCAATCAGAACAAGCTACTCTTAAATAAGGGTAAAACTAAAGCTTTGCAATTCTACAACCGTAAACAGCCTTACAGTGCACCGCTACTCCGCCTTGATGGAACAAGTATTTCCGTAGACTCCTCTGTAAAATATCTAGGCCTAACCATTAGCGAAGATTTAAGATGGCAGCAACACATTGAAAGCACATAAGTAAGACTTATGGCCGTTTGCTACATGGTACGCAGATTACAATCTGTTGTAGATAAGGAAGTTCTTATGAAAGTTTACTTCAGATGTTTCCATAGCGTCATGAGTTACGGCATAATTTTCTGGGGAAGCAGTTCTATGGCCCAGCGTATACTCCTACTACAGAAGCGTATCATAAGAACAATTAGTAAAGAAGCATATTTAGTCCACTGCAAACCATTGTTTATAGAATTAAAGGTGCTAACAATGACGTCGTTATTTGTCCTTGAGTCAGCATTGATGGCAAAGAAGAAACCTGAAATATTTATAAAAAATGAGGAGGTTCACAAATATTTCACAAGGCAGAAGAGCAAGATCCATGTGACACAAGTAACATCTAGCTTAGCGCAAAATGTCCCTAGACATATGTTTGGACAAATATATAACAAAGTACCACTAGAAATCAGAAACACTGAAGACATTGACAAATTCAAGAATAACCTCAAGGAGTATCTTGTGAAGAGGCCTTTTTACTCAGTTGAAGAGTACTTAAACCAAAAATAATAGGCCAAACAACCCTGATGACCATGGCACAGAAGTGCTACCAATGGGATATCATCAAGTATCAAGTAAGTAAGTAAGTAAGTATCAAAACCATTAATATTCTTCAGGTAGTTTTTACTAAAAACAAGAAGTAAAATGTATCATGGTTAAATTGTATCAAAAATAGATCAAGTTGTATGAATAAAATACCTGTTAACGCTGTTATTCCCTTATCAGACACAGGAGTCTCACAGAGGTTCAGCACCTGCAGTTTGGGCAGATGTTCCGAGATGACGAGTAGACCTGCATCCCCAAACTGCAATGACAAGATCAACAGATGAAAGATAAGTATATAAATCATGAGTTGCATAAAACATTAAACTATATCGTTTTGAACAAAATGTGTTCGAGTTCTCCCATCGTAATTGATTAGTTTATATTTTATAAAAATAATTTTCGAATTAGCATATTACATGACAGATTTGAGAAATATATTAAATTTTAAAGGTAACATGATTCAAGTTCAGTATTAAATAAATAGAAGAAAGTTTAAATAAATTGGAGATCAATTTTGGGAAAACCTGCAAACTATCTTCAGACCAGAGATTCACAAGGTCCACAGACCAGATCTTTTTCTGTGTGATTTCCTCTAACCTAAGGATGTTAAACGTGGTTTCTCAATATTGACTGCCATTTGTACTTATCTTGTATTCATACTCTGCTTTTAATGTCTTATGGGGCTTTTCACTTATTTCTAATATTATGAAACCAACCAGAAGGGATTTTAAAACAAACTCATAACTTCATTTCAAAATTCTTTTTTTTAATTAGTGTTTTAGAATAGGAATCAAACCAGTAAATATTATCACAATAAAAAGTGAGACACAACTTTTTTTATTCCAATGTTGTAGAAGTCCACCACCAGAAATCTTAGCAACTGGTTAATGCTGATATAAAGTTCAGCGTTACTGTCAAAGCGCTGCATTGCAAGCCAGATCTTTATTAATGCAAAGGGGTGGTGGTCGCTTGGTACTAGATTTGGGCTGTATGGGGGATTTTCGAATTTTCCCCATCCAAGAGCTGTCTAGTATGATTAGCTGTGGACGAACAATGTCGCAAAAAAACAAAATAATTGAGCTGAGTCTTACCAATTGCTTCTTTTGAATCAACCGCCACAGTTTATGTAGTGATACCTTTCTGTGTTGATTGTCAAGCCTACTTCAGTTGCCACGATCTTCCTGGCTGGCAGAGTTAGGAGACATTTTGTTACCTTACTACAAGAATGTGCGAGTCCTCACGCCATAGACTGCTTTTTAGTCTCACAATTGACATGTTTCACACTATTAAATAAAGTTTATTTAGCAAAGAATTGTTGAATAGTACATAATTTAATATTTCTTGATCTATTTTATACAGTTTTATATCCTTAAAAACATTATTACGATTTGACAACTTGATTTTTATCTAAAATTCTAAAATGTACTACTTCAGCCCCGTTTGCAATTGTGGAGTTACCTGATCTGTTATTATTTTTATTACAAGTTGGAGATTATAAACAATATTTTTTTTATCGGTGGGTGGGCAGGTCATTCGACATAAGTGTGGGTGAATAGTTTGGTTGGTAGGCAAATTGGAGTAATCACATGAGCACAAAATTTTTATAACAGAAAAATATTTTCTTGTAGATGCTTTATGTTTTTAGATTAATTGTCTTTAATTATTTATGAACTAAACATAAGTTGACAAAAAAAAAATGTATGAAAACCTATTAACTGATATTACTCATTTTGAACAGATCAATATCAGTGCATATAAAGTTACACTACATCTAATATGGTCTTGTGAACTAATGTTTTACTTTTCTAGCAAAGTGACAAGTGTGTTGAACATATAAGAAAATGTACCTGTGTGGCCCACAAATTCAGGTACCGCAGTGCCGGCAGTTTGATAATGTGCTCGGCACAGGCACTTGTGACGTGAGTGAAGGCCAAGCTCAGACACTCCAGGCTGCCGAGCGCTCCACAACTGAGCAGTCTGATTACATCGCTGTCAGTAGACCGGCTGGGCAGTGACAGCTTTCGTGGTCCTCCTTTCTTGTGCTGCACTCGGAACAAAGCAATTTATTCATCAACAAAATTAGTGATAGTTATTACTTTGTAAAAAAATATTTGTGAAGGTATACCAGGGGGAGTAAGACCACTGGGAAGACAAAGTGACAGTCTGGGATTTAAGACAGTTTGGCGCTACCCTAGAAGACGCTCAAGACAAGGGAAGATAAGAGTTACATTGTTGACAAGCCAAAAACGACTTGGGTAAGTAAGTGATACTTAAGAGTACTTTTGATAGTAAGTTTATTGATAGTCACAGTACTAAAGAAAGCAAATTCTGTATTTTATATGAATTTTTAAAGGCTGACTAAAGTACTGTACTCATATTTGATGGTCAGACCTGGTTTTTACTAATAGACCCTCCTACTGTCATACATGGGAAAGGAATATTCTTTTGAAGTAATCACTTGTGTATAAAACATATTGGTAATAAAATTAGAGATTGGCAAATTATCGGTCACAAAATAAAAAAAACTGACATTCAAACCGAAAGTAACAAATCACTTCCTGAATTTAGTTCGGTACCAAAAATAAATAAATTAATTAAAGCTCTTTATTATCACATTAAACATTTTAAAGTTTATATAATACAGAGTACTTTAAAACAAACACATATTATGTATGTCACTTGAGCAATATGAGAGAAACATTTTTTTATAATAGCATGGCTAAGAAGTTAAAATTCACTCTACACACACTCATAAGAAAACTTGGTAAGTGTCCATCAACCTACTTTGCAGACACAATCTTGGAAAATGGACATGATACATTTAATTATCATGATCAGCCCACCTATTATATGAACACAATTCACTAGGTAGGCCTACTCATGCATTATATATCAATAAGCCATTGCTAAAGGGTCCTAAGTGACTTTACATATTTCAAATGGTCAGTCAAAGGGTAATTTAAAGAGATGTAATCACATTTTGCAAGTAAATAAAATCAAGAAAACAAACAATGAGACAAAATAGAAACATTTTATTTGACCCACCAATTCCTGCAGATGTTCTAGTCGCTGACACAGGGCCTGGTAGCTCTGGGTGCCAGAAGGTGTTGATTGGAGTGTAGTGGCGACTGTGAGTTTCTGGTCCGGCTCAGACAACAAGTCCCACTCAAGGGCGAGGCACAGTACTGTGTGTGCAGCCTGGCAATCCCTGAGACTAAGCAGTAGGCAGGCTGACAGTCTCTTGGCCACAAGCATTGACAGGAATCTCTTGCGCTGACAGCAGCAGCCCAGCAGGCTGGCCAACTGTGGACAAGACATGGATAACACGAGACAACAAGTCCTACTCGAGGTCAAGGCATAGTACTGTGTGTGCCATCACCATTGTGTTTGAGAGGAGGGATGAGCTTTCACCACTATACGTGTATGGGAAGGAGGGTGGACCATCATATCAAAGAGCGGATGGGTCATCATCATATTACGTTTATGAGAGGGCGGGTTGGTCATTGCCACTGTATGGTTACGACTTACTTATTCACTGTCTTATCACTTTATTTAGATCCCCACCCACCAATACATGAGCAGTGGTGATGACCCTTCAACCCCCTATATACGTTTAAAGGTGGTTTAGATTCCTATAATTGATCTGCCAACTGATTGGTTTTGTTTTACAAAGTATTTTTCGTATCATTCTTTGGCTGATGAAAGCTGTTCTCAGGGTATAAACTGTGATAATGTAATTGGCTATTAATTGGCATTAGTCCATGCTGAGATTTTACTCAGAGATTAGACAGACTTTTATTTATAGGCCTAATATCGCACCTTAGCCTAATATCGCACCCCCTGTGATCCAGCCAAGGAGGTGCTGTAGCCTGGTGGAAACCGGTTCAACTAGTGTCTAGCAAGCAGCCATTAGACCTGTGAGCGTGTTGGTTAGAGAATCAGTTGCATTATGTGTGTGGAACGGTTTAAATCTTTTGTCTAAACCTAAATTTTTTGACGACTTAGTTTACGCTGATTAACTGTCTCAATGGTAAGTACTATTCCTTCTATTAGTATCTTACACACTATCTAGGGATCATGTAGTTTAACTAAATGTATTTGTCAGTAGCTTCGTGTTCATAGTTTATTGGTCAGGGTCGGCCATATTGTGAAGTCATGTTGTTCCTAATATCGCACCCCAAGCCTAGTCCTAATATCGCACCGTGCGATATTATGCACACTGTTTGTTTCGCTTATTCTAAACTCGTGATTTCTTTATTGGTGACCTGCAACATAGGCCGAATCTTTATTGTTGCAGATGCCACAAAAAAAGAGAAAGCAGTGGACCGAGGAAAGTATGAAGAGTGCTATAACTGCTGTGCGAAATAAGAAAATGGGCCTGGGACGTGCGTCCAAGCAATTTGACGTTCCAAAATCCACGTTGAAAGATAAAGTTAATTCTGGAGAACAAGACTTAGATAAATTAGTTAAAACTAAACTTGGAAGGAAGCCTGTCCTTCCTAATGACCTTGAGAAATCCCTTGTAAAATATTGCCTGGATATGGAGACCAGGTTTTATGGATTATCTGCTAAAGATTGCAAGCAAATTGCATTCCAGTTGGCTGAAAAAAATTCTTTACAACACCCTTTTAACAAGTCCAATAATACAGCCGGATGGAAATGGCTCCACTCATTTATGAGGAGGCATCCAGAGCTTAGTTTAAGGAAACCACAGCCTACATCAATGAAGCGAGTACGGGGGTTTACTAAAGAAAACGTGAATAAATTTTTTTAAATTTATGAACCACTAATGGAAAAAATAAACCATGATCCAAAGAAGCTGTACAATTGTGATGAAACTGGCCTCACTATTGTGCAACATTAGACAACAAGTCATGGCTTTAAAAGGCAAACGCCAAATTGGCTCTGTGTCTTTTGCAGAGAGGGGTTCTTTGATTACGGTTGTCACATGTATGAGTGCAACAGGGCACTTTTTCCTCCTTTATTAGTGTTTCCTAGAAAGAATAAAAAACCTGAGCTCCTAGATGGGGCTCCCAACGGTAGTGCAGCCGCCTACCACAAGTCGGGATGGATAGAGTCAGAAAGTTTCCTTCAATGGTTTGAAAATCAGTTTCTGGAGAGCGTGAAGCCTACAAAGGAAGATCCAGTAATCCTGGTATTAGATGGGCACTATTCTCACACTAGAAACCTACCGTTACTTAATTCAGCTAAGGAAAACGGAGTGCATATAGTGAGTTTGCCTCCTCACTGCTCACACAAAATGCAGCCTCTTGATCGATTATTCATGTTCCCCCTGAAAACTTACTATGGTCAAAAAATAGAAAACTGGCTGAAACAAAACGTAGGGAGGGTGGTTACGCATTTTCAGATTGCAAAACTGTTTGCTGAAGCTTACAAAATGTCAGCAACAGTTGCTTCAGCCGAACATGGGTTCAGAGTAACTGGACTTTACCCATTGAATAAAAACATATTCAAAGACTTTGAATTTGCAGTGGTTGATTCTGACGAGACCACACACCGAGAAGAACTTTTAGAAGTCTCACAATCACAGACAAATGACAGTGGTCCAGGAGAAACTATTTTGATCGGACAAGAACAACCTGAACCCCAACCTGGACCCAGTGGTCTCCAAATTCCCAAGGTATTTCCGACAGATAAAAGTCCTTTGCCTCAACTAAACAAAAATGTTAAAGCGAAAAAAAGAGGAGGACCAAATTGCCCAGCAACCGTTCTGACAAGTACTCCATACAAACTAAAATTAAGTGAAGATCTTGCTAAAAAGGGCAAGAAAAAAACGACCAGAAATATTTTTTCAACAAAATCACATACAAAAAGCAAGGTTACCTCCAAAATAGAAAATAAACAAAAACTTGTGCAGAAGAAAGAGAGTGTGGGAATGAAGAAAAAGAAAAGAAGACTGTTCTCAGAGTTATCCTCAGAATCAGACGAAGATATTGACGAACCATTGACAGTTTCTACAGACGACGAAGACAGCGAAAACGATTGTGAGTGCCCTTTCTGCAACCAGCCTTACTTAACTGACAAAGGTGGAGAAAAGTGGATTATTTGCACGAAATGTCGCATTTGGTGTCATGAACAATGTTCCGGAGCCACTGATTACAAAACCTATATTTGTGATTTTTGTTTAGACAGCTAGGTATTTCCTTTTGAACTGTCAACTATGGCAATTTGCAGCATTTCATCTTTGAAATTGAATTTTGTGTTAAATATAGTTTAACACACAGATTCTTATGGTTACTTCACCTTTCTTTTTCCTTTTCAATTAAAACAACTGGTGTGCGATATTAGGCAAACTTTTTTCAAGCATCCAAAATGTCGTTATTACGGTTAACATTCAAAAAAATATATAATTATACCAGGTATTGAACTAATTTTTAGGATATGTCACAATAATGGTACATCTACTAAACTGACATAAATTTAATTTTCATACCCAAAAAATAACCAAAATATTAATTTGTAAAAAGGAGTGCGATATTAGGCAAATCTCCCCTAATATACTACGCATTAGCTTATAAATTAAAAATAATGTTGAAATAAGACTAGTTTCACAAAAGTAAAGGCCAGAAGGCAGGAGTAAGGTCATAATCTCCTCAAGATATTAGTTTATGATAGTTCCAGCTAAAGAGCAATAATAACTCATGATGGAGACAAGATAAAAACATCTTCTGGATAAAAACTCCCCTATATAGTGTTGACTTAAGAGCAAGATTCAAGTAACTGGAAAGTAAGCCTGTCTTACAGGTCTGGCAGAATTTGAATTTATCTGCTTCAGCAATTAGGTTCCTCTAACTATATCAGTAACCTAAAATTAAAAAGTTTTTGAGCTGCAGTATTGAAAATAATAATATAGATCTACTTAAATACCAAAACTTTAAACTTGAAGAAAATGAAGTGGTAGAGCCGGTACAGACAATGATAATATTCAAGCCATAATCTATTATCAGGACCCCAATACAATTGTATTGGTGGATCGGCGAGTCAATACCACTTCACATGTATTGGTGGGAGGGTGGGTCAATATCCCTGCACATGTATGGGTGGGTGGGCAGGTCAATACGACTGCACATGTATGGAAGTGTGGGTGAATGGTATGTCAACAAAACATCAGGATAACGCAAGAAGTTAAGTTCATTTAATCCCAATAAAGCACAGCTCAGAAGAATGGAGCTACCTATCAATCCATCAGAACGCAAGGCTATGATCTATAAGGCTTATATTCCTCATAAATTCTAGTGTGTCCTACTAGATAGTAAAAAGTAAGAAAAAACTGGATTTCTTATGAGAATGTAATAGTTGAAGTAAATAATCATAGGTATGACAGTAACACATCATCTACTCATCAACTGTCATGTAGACTAATTCATGTGAGAAAACTCAAAAGACTGCTGATAAATTACAACACACTTTGTTGGCTGATTTGAATTTGTATTATGATAATTTTGAACAGTCTCAGATGTGGGGGTTGGAAATCACAGCAAAGTGTTTTCGTTCTCTTATATTTGTGTAGTGTCTCAGCAAGGCACAGACAACAGAAGTTGAACTAAAGAAAGTTATATAAATTGGAATGGGCTTATGGTGACACTTAGGGGCCATATCCTTACACTACATGTAAAATGTACAGTATTACATGGCAATTTTTTTATTGTATTTATTTATATCTTCTTTATTCATTAGTATTACAAGAATACATTGAATGGTGTCAAGTATTAACCTAGGTCAATCAAATTAAAATAGTAATTAATACATACCATATACATGTCTTTGCAAAATTATGATTAAAATAATATCCTTATAGAAGTGAATAAAATATGAAATTTGTAATTTACATTTGTGTTACTGTTACAGTTCATCAAGTGAATACAGAGTTTTATTTATTAAATATATTTTAAGTTTATCCTTAAATTTTGATAAAGATGTTTCTGATTTGATATTTTCGGGTAATTTACTAGTAAATATTATTCCTGCATACTGTGGTTTTTTACAAAATAGTGCCAATCAATGAGAGGGAATGGTTAATTCGTTCCGCTGTCTAGTATAGTAATGATGATTATCGCCATTAAGTTTCTGCTGTCCGATTTTTGACCTAATGGATAGTACTACTTCGTAAATGTACATTCCATAGACAGTGAGAATTTGAAGTTCGGCAAATTTTTCTTTAACCGAAACTTGAGGTTTCAAATTTAATATGGTTCTTATTGCCTTCTTTTGCATTATTAAGATTGATTCAAGATTTTTAAAATTTGTTGCACCGTACAAGGATATACCAAAATAAATGGTGGAATGTATGTATGCAAAATAAACCATTCTTAAAGTATTTATGTCACAAAGATATCTTAATTTTCTTATTGCAATATACCGGATGATACTTTGGACAAAACTTTCATAACATGAAGATCCCAGTCTAAATTCATGTCACATGTTAACCCTAGAAAGTTTATCTCTTTAACCTGAGAAATTTCAAATTTACCAGTATAATTAAAAGGTTTATTTTTCCAGCTCTTTGTTTGAAAAGCTATACAGTTGGTTTTTTCTAAATTTAAAAGCAAACCATTTTGATTAAAATACTGACAGAGATGAGTTAAGTTCTCATCCAGCTTACTTTCAATTTCTTCCCAAGATGGAGCATTAATATTTATATTTGTATCATCAGCATACAAACAGATTTTACTCGAAGAGCACAGTTTTGGAAAATCATTTAAAAAGCAAACAAATAAAATGGGACCTAAAATGGAGCCCTGTGGGACACCATATTTAATTGTTTTCACTGAAGATTTGTAATGATTTCTGAAATGTTTACCATCTTGATGAGATATTTCGACAAATTGCTTTCAATTACTTAAGTAAGATTCAATCCAATCATATGATTGACTCCTTAGCCCTAAATTATATAATTTAAATAAAAGAGATGAATGAGGAATAGAATCAAAAGCTTTCCTCAGATCCATTAATATTCCCATTACCTTTCTGTTCTCATCCAATGAATTAATTATAGATTCAATGAATTCCGTTGCTGCCGTAATGACAGACTTTCCCTTACGAAAACCGTGTTGACAATCACGAATTAAATTATTTTTTCTAAGAAATTGACTAGTTGCTCACAAAAGGCTCTTTCAAAAATTTTAGAGATAGTGGGAAGCATGGATATTGGTCTATAATTTTGAATATCAGTCTTTTCTCCTTTTTTAAAAACGGTATTACTTTGGCAATTTTGAGTTTGCTTGGAAACAAGCCTGAAATGAAGGATGAATTGATCAAATGAGAAATTGGTTTTACCAACTGAAATTTACAACTTTTTATCAAGCTTATCGTTACTTCATCAAATCCTGAACTTTTTTATTCTTTAAACTATCAATTATTTTTAATACTTCCTTCTCATCTATTGGCTTACACTTAAAAACATTATAATTATCATTCATACATAGGTTGGTAGTACTGACTTGATTGATTTCATTAGTCATAGTCTTATTCCTATCTAGTTTAGGTATAATGTTAATGTTACTTTCAACATAATTTAGGAAATAATTATTAAAACTCTCACACACATTATGAGTCACACTGTATGCTAACTATACTAACCATTTCACCCCATAGTTTTCCATCATCCACACAGGCCAGGCTGGACGGGCAGAATATGTCAAACCACCCCTCCTTCCCCTCTCTCACACCGAGTACAGTCTGGTGCACATCACAACGAGGACTAGTGCCTATCCTTCTGATCACATGTGTTAGACCTCTGAAAACCACATATTCAATTATATATGTTACTTTCTTATTTACTCCCACAAAGTAGCATCAATATTAAATACCACGCAATACATTTACAGCTTTATTTTCACACAACTGTCATTCAATTCTCAATTTTCTAGTATTATATCTTTCATGAATAACTCCTAATTTATTTACATCCATGTTCCAATTCAAATTACTTACAATCTGACATTTTTCTGCACAGTAAAAATAATAAAATACTATCAATAGATAAGTATTATGTTAGAGAAAATAAAAATATTGTGTGTCAATGAAGGACAACTTATCAAGGAATCTAAATTATGAAGTATTTGCCTGATTTTTCGATAACTGTCAAATGAAATTCTCCAGTTCCAAATTGGCCAGTACTTGGTCCCTTTCTTTGTAGCCCTTCACTTTGGCTACAAAGTGTCAGTTATAAATCAATTTCAACTAGCATACATCTTTATTCATCTGATGTAACAATTATCCTTGAGGAATTTGGAGGAATAAAGAGAGGGACTGAAGAGATGATGGACCTGGCATCCACAAACTGGAGAAATAACTACACAATACACATTTAGTGCACTATTGAATGGGACCTCTGTTTCTTCCTTCTCTGTGAAAACATCCAAATCATGACCACCACACAACACAGGCACTCTATATTTCTCTAGTAGTCTGTGCTGACGGCAACCATTACGCATATGCTGTGTTGATATTAAGAGGACTGAGAACAGAATCTATACCCTATAATTGCTATAATATTTAGGCTCCAAATACCTGAAACCAAAGGCCCCAAACTTCACTTCATTCCAATTCAAGTATTTTTAATGTTTAGAGTTGTCTTGAGACTTACTTGATAAAATGAGGGTTGGCTAGGGCTTCGTCAGGTACTGGAACTGGTTGAAGCAGCTGAGATAGGCCTGGTCTCCAATCATCATAGTCGGAACTGTACATCAGATGAGGATTACACATGCACATTGCACAACTGTTTTAAGTCTAGTATCTTCAGAGGCACTAGGCTATACATTGATGTAATAGATCAACCACATCTGAGAGGACAAATTTACCAAAGATACCGGTAACCAAAGATACATAACACAGTAAGGGAAAAGTTGTCTTTGACAGTCTCTTGTTACCACTAAAGTTGTAACTAACATCTAAAATATGTATCTAATAACTTATTTTCTCAGGTAAGATTGGTCATTTCCTATCCCTTCTATTTAATTTAACAGTACAAAAAAGGAAATACTCTACATAGAATGAATTATGTTATAAAATACCATTAAATTACTGATAAAACCCTATTCACCTTCCAGTGCATGTGTCACGGTCTTAGAGTCCAATTTATTAATTCCAAATAATTGATAAAATATAAATATCGATGTACATGGTTTCTAGTACGTTATCCCATATCCTTGAAAACATTTATTAGTTAGGGATAACAATGTACACTATTTAATAGCGTTAATGACAGCATAAACATGGTCACACACTCCAAATAGCACAGCTAGTCAATATGTTAGTGGACTGTCAATCCAAAGTATTCCTCTGTGCTCTCCAATCGGAAGGCCACATTAATGGCTTTTTAGTAACAGACACACAGTCCATGCACATTACCTCATGTTACTCTTTACCTCCATGTACTGGAAGGTTATAAATTCTTTAAAATTTTTAGAAAATAAGTTTGTCTTAAAATTTAAGTCTTAATTCCTTTCATAGATTTTCCTGAATTGAAAATTTATTCATTTATTCATTTTTAAGATGCCGATCGTAGAGATATGGACAACCACTCTATACTTACCACTCCTATCCTGTGACGATCACCTTATCTTAGTATCCAAAACAAGCCACGTCCGGACGAAATTTTTTTGGCTCCAGGGATTATTTTTTTAATTTTTTGTAGGGAACCCGACCACGAGAAATTGATTGACACCGTTCTCAACCCTGGGAAAATTCTGATTTCTGCTGGAGAGGCTTCTAGATGTGGGAATCATTTCACAATTTTTTGTTTAGAAGATCATATGTGCTTGTTTACTTACTTGTCCGTATATGGTGGAGTTATTTAACATTTTATTATTTTTTTGAACATGTGTTTGTGTATAATTAACAAATCATATAATTTGTCAGATTGTTTTTTCACTATCACTGTTTTTCATTTTACTCCTTATTAATAATTGTGTTTATTTCCTATTTTTATTATTTATTCTCATAATAATTAATCATTAAATTTTCTTATTAAACTAATACACCCTAGTGATAATCAAATTAAAGGTATTCTTCTCTTAACACATTCAGCGCTAAGGCTGTATTTTCGTTTTCACCATGTGTGGCTGCATATATAAATTAAAAACTTACCCCAATGGCTGAAATTTTTTTTCTTCAAAAACTCATTTTTGTGATTGTGTAGTGTCAATTTATGACTGTCAGAAGTAGTCTGTATATGTGGAATTCTAAAAAAATTAATTTGTATGTATGGCCGTCTAGTCCGCTTCAGCCCCTGGTGACGACTTTGCCGAAAAACTAACGTTCAATATTTTTACACCACTTTATTTTGTAATAAACTAGTTAACAATATAATGAATGAAGTAAAACAAAATAAAAAGATTTAATACTGCTATTATCAGGTCTATTTATAAAATTTCTTCACAATTTTTTTAATCTGAGATAAATTTTTCAAAACGTGTTACTGAACACAATTCAGGTTGATCAGAGCGTTTTAGAACATAAATACAGTATTTTAAATGTTTTTTTCTTTGCAATATATTCTACATCTTTTTTGCTCCATTTAATACCAGATGTCTCGAAAAATAAATTAAAAACAGTAATAGAAACTCAAAAAATAACCATAACCAGAAACTAAAAACCACGTCCTACTCGCAAGATACCGCAGAAGTACGGGACCTACTGGCAAGCGAACCCGGCAAAGGCTTGGCAATGACTGATTCAATTATGTGAATGAGGCAGTATGGCTAACTAGACAGCCATCAACCACCACCGGAGACAACCGCTTGGCTGAACTAGACAGCCAAGTAGCCACTGGCGGTCGGACGGCGTGGCCAACTTTACGGCCACGTAGCATGTGTTAATAACTAATATGCCATCAGATTTTAGAAAAGACTATGTTTATGGGGGTAAGGAAAAGAGGCTGTAGGCCGATCTTCCTCACGAGGCGACATGCCGAGATCCGCAAATGGGACTGTAGCAGAACGCTTTGGTGAGGCTGCAAGCCAAACATTCCCTCCCCGAGGCCATAGGCCGAGTTCCACAAAGGGGCAATAGGTAGATGCGGAAGACCTCCAAAACAAAATTTGATTAATAAACAATTATTTGACTTATTTAACTGTCTAATATGTGTGGAGAGTATCTACAATCATATGACTGATCCTTTGTCAATTCCCAATTCTATTTCCAATATATGTGCATCTGATATTTCTCAGAAAACCACAAATTCTAGTAAATTCTTTACAAGAAATGTTTATTCCATCTATAGCATATATTAGTAACATGACCTATAACATAGATATAGTAGCAAAATAATTGTTCTAACATTAAACATACCGAACTGGTTTTAGTAAGAGTTAATCTGAAACAAGCTGAGAAGCTTGCGACGTACTGGGAAGAGATAATTTAAAAAAAGGGTGGTTAATTTAATAATTGCCATGAACGTTAACTAGTTTAATCAATTTATAAAAGAAATGAAAATTCAATCACTCGAAAGTGTTAAATTAAGCATGGATCCCACAGCACTATGAGCCTTAATTTGCTGAGGAACAGCCAGCTATGTTTAGCAAGAATTTAAAATTTAATGTTAACTGATCGGGCACAGAAAAGGGAGCAAGAACCAGGATTGTCTAGAACTTTCGATTCCTGCAGACAAAACGATCTTTGAACTGTACCAGCTGACGAAGCAATAGAACTTGTTTACTATCGACCCCTAAAATGAAATACTTTGCCGTTCGTACTAGATGTTATTATAACATAACTGCAGAACTGCAGCCAATCATCGCAAGCTAATCAAAGATGTGGTTTCCTGATAATACAATACGGAAACAATCAAAACAACTGTTTGCTACAGCTGATTCTAAAAACACGCTGCAACCTAAATGTCAGGATATATCACATACGCTATTTGAATGTTTTTCACATACTTTTTTGCTGAAGTCACTTGCATGTGCCTCTTTTTATCTTTGTATTGTGTCGTTTTCACATTACGATTGTCTCCAACACATTACAATATATTGTGTACTATGCTGTTACTTTAGCCCTGGCTCCGGGGTCAGACTGTGATGGATGAGCACATGTACGGCTTTTGACTGCAGTTTCCTGGAGGCACAGCTTGGTACCTACGGGCTGGGCCAAGCCTTCTTCTCTACAACACATATTCCCCCTTTCCACGCTGTCCATCCAACGGCCTCCAGGATGAAGACTTCAACATGCAGGTGACCCAAACCAATTATTTATCTGGCCCTTCTGGCCTTCAGAATTGAACATTTTTAACTGAAGAACGTTCATCAGTTTGTTTTTTTTTTCAGTGAAGATTACCCTGTGGAAGCGAGAATTGATATTTAAAATTTCAATTTATATTTTTGTATGGGATTTTTATGGTAATTTTCTTTTAAAGAACGGAGTTCTCAGGTAATTGTTCATTTTGTAGTTCCCATCAGAAGCCCTCCAGTTTTGGTACGTTGGATTTCGGTGTAATTATTAATTTAAATTTTTTGTTTAATTTTTTTTACCTTTTCCAAATTGGCCTAGCCTTCCAAATTTCTTTTGTTTCCCGAGGCCCCGTAAGTTCAGCTGCCTTATAAAAATTTAAATGTTGTCCTTTTGTTATCTGTAGTTATGTATTTATTTATTTTTAGTTATTATTTTCTTGTTATAGTTTATTCAATCATGTATTTTTGATGTGTTTATTGTGATTATTAATTTATTATTGTAAAATTTTGCTGATATTTATATATTTTTGATAAAATATGTCTTAAAAGGCCTAACATATTTTTGGTATAAGTTTAGTTTGCAACACATTTTTTATAACTGATGTTTGATAATCTTGTTGCCTTTTTTATTTATTTTTATTAACTCAAGGACATTTATTAATATAGACATTTAAATATGTCTGTAATTTTTTATAAAGATCACAAGTGGTCAACAGCCGGTTTAGTCTTTAAATGTTTTAACTTTTTTTTGTCACTTAATATTTTTTTAATACTTTTGAATTTAATGTTTTTTTTTATTTTTCATGTAATAAACAATATTTTTGCCATTCAACTTGTGTTTTTTGTTCTGTTTCGTCCTCCTGAGTCTGGTGCCTTTGCACCCACCCTCGATGGGCCCTGCAATGAATTGATAGAACGAGAGTGGGTTGCAGCATCTTATAGTTCTTGACAAACTACGGTTCTCAACACTTGGAGTTAAAGCTGCAAAGAGTCACCATGGAAGTTATACTAAAAGACCTAAGTAACCTATTAAACCGAATGTTTACGTCCCTTGAATGTGCTGAATGTACACCATACTTATCAGTGCAACAAGGAAGCAATATATCAGTGCTGCACAGAATTTGTACAATAGCCTATTCATGGCACTGTATGCATCCATAGCAGTCTTTATTCATCTGAGTGTTGGTCATTGTGAACAAGATGCCTAGCGCTTAGAGAATGAGGCTTAAGCTTATACTTCCCAAATTGTACTAGATAAACAACACTTTTGGACACTTGACTATCACGCTTTTTTGTATCAGGGGTTTCCAGTTTTCCTTAGGGTCAATAAAATAATCTAGGAAGTACACAAATTTATACCTATTACTTTAAATAAATGAGTTTGAGCCTGTTGACACATTAACATTTTTTATATATCAATTTATATTACTTTGAACTAATTTATTAATCTATTACAGTGTAAAGGTAACCTCTACACAGTTTGCTTTTGAGACACCTACACTTTTATCTTGGTAGCAAGTCCTGAAACTCTAAAAAATATGGTATAATGTATGAAACAACTAAGTAAAAGGATTATAGAGTACGAGAAAGCACTTTATACTTGATCTTACATTTCTCTGAACACTTGTAGATAGCAGTCTATGCGAGTCGCCCGGTCCTGTTGTACCTGGTCGTGGTTCCGTTCCTCAAGAATGGTTGAGACTTCGAAGATGTTGAAGATAGCCGAGAGACAGACCGACACAAGGTTGGGGAGGACCCGTGGGTGCGGGCAACCACAGCCAGGACCGTGCACACTGAACAAAATTGTATTAATGAGAAATAAATAATGTGAAACATGTATTGTTATATATTGTCTTTTAATAAATTAATTTCAAAGTTTCTAAGTAAGAGTCCTATGTGTTCTGCAATAGAAAAAGTAGAGATAAACACTTCTATAAAGTGACATTTGTTAGTCTGTTTTGTATCTTTAAAGATACGTGATGTTTTTTTATTCATTTTTCAGTACAACATACCACAAATCCATTACTCTTCTTCGTTTATTTTTTAATTACAATATAAAGAACTTAATACAAATAGGTTTTTAACACTAGATTTTCGTATCAAGATCTTTGTATGACTTGGCAAGTTTAAAGTAATGCTTTACAGCATAGACACGCTTATATGTGCTAAACTAGATACCTGCCTGGAAATGCAGATCTATAGTTAGGGGTCTTTCTTACTGACCCTAGAAGAATGTATGTATCGAAAGTTAATGTATCATACTTCCTACAACTCAGATTTTAAAGTTTTCAAAGAACACCCATTTACGCACGTCAAATGAACTCAACCGTGCAGTTCCTTTCCTATTTGGGTCAACGAGGAAGGGGTGCGTTGCTGTCAATCGCTTGGCAGCCATCAAAGTGGTTGTTTTTGCCCTTTAGTCATAAGATATACGATACATTAGCTTTCATGATTGTTTTATTTGAAAATTGTTGTAAATCGTAGTTGTAATTTGTTGGTTTTTTTTTTATTATTTGTAGTATAATAGTGTATACATGGTGACAACTAATTCTTAGGACGACTTTATAGCTTTTAAACAACAAGGCATATCACAACCAAATTTGGCATACCGTTACTGGTAATAGTAAGCTACTTTTCTGTGTACATGGTGATCAGATGTCATCTTTAGGGGATGGCCTGTTAGGAGTAAGAAGAAAATCTTTAATGGCAGCCTATGTTAACTTGTACATTTAAAGGCCTAGTTAAACTGAAAACAATGCTGCAAACTGGACTTAAACAGGTTGATTCAGTTGGAAGTAATTGCTGTTCAAAGTTTTAAAATGTTTAATATATTGTACTTACAAATAACAGAAAGTTACAAGTTGAGGAAAATACTTGTAACTTTAAAATGTGTCATCAGTTTTACAATACGTTAGCTTTAACGTAACTTCTACAACAGGTTAGCTTTCTAGGGTTAATAGATAAGACAGTGCATAAGCACCTATTATTGTGGAAAAAACAATACGCTGTAGGGTAATAATTACAGCTTCATAAATTCTAGCTTGTCTTTATACTGAAAAAGCGTATGGTTTTCGTTTTAGTGGAAGAAGAATTGTGAGATATTAATTAGATGGTAAATTCTCATTTATAGTGATTTCTCATTACCAATATATTGACAATACTAAATGCCTCCAGTGGATTCATCATTTCATCAACAACAAATAACTTTAATTTATAATGTAAATTTACTTGCCAGGAACTCTATTACATTGAACTCTCTCTACGTCAACATCATCATAGAGCATATTTGGAGAGCCTTCTCTTATTTCTTTTACCTCCTACATATACTGTATATAGGACTCCGAGTAGCCGTAGCTGAAAACTAAGATGGTGGATCGCCACACAGCCGATCTGGGTTCGATTCCCGATGTGACCATTAACAATTTTTGCCCTGTGATGCTCCCATAGTTCGAGAGTAACGTAAAAATGTTGGTCCCCAGATTAAGTGTTAAAGAGGCTACTTACTCCTAACTTTACTTGGTAAAATAAGATGAAACCTTAAAGTTTTAGATTTCTTCAAAATCATTAATCATCTCTCCGATGGACCAAATAATGGGCTAGAAATGTTATGTTTACTAAAACTACTGAAAACACTTAAACAATTCTAATTGCTTGCATGACTACTAACCTCGCCACAAATTTACTTATGACATCTTCACTGTCATTGTGAGAATATAAGGCCTGAATGTAGTCCTGTACCAATTTCTTCATCAAAGGATATTTTCCGAAGTCCTGTAACAGTAGAATGGTAAAAATAGTTCTACAAAAATTAATGCATTATGAATTTTAATTCCTTTTACAACAAAACTTCTCTTTGTGAAAGTATAATAAGTTTAAAGTGAACTGTCCTCTAGATGTATTTCTTTTTACAAGCTGCCAACAACATAATTTGCTAACAAACATATTTGGTGGACAGTTGTTGTTGACCAAAGTCATTTGTCCCGATTTGCACTGAGCACGTCTTACCACGAAATAGCTTCATAGAGGAGCTATAGATCTTAATTATACTGTTTTATAATCACCAGCTGTTTATTTGTCATTGGACTATTAATAAATGACACTTTCTATCAAATAGTCGTCCTTAGTTTGTAACCCAAGATTTGCTCATCTAATCACTTATTCTTATTGAAAATCCATATTCACTCATAGCTTGAGGATCAGCCTCTTTAAGAATAAATGAATAAAGTAGTTCTGTTTAGAAAAAATATACACTAGAGTAAACTAACTTAGGGTTTTTAATTTAAACTGGTGGTAACACTACTTACCACATTGTGTTTAAGTATTCTAAGGACTACAGGTGTAAGGGCATCGCTAACTAAGGGTGAACGAGGGTGGGAGACACAGTGGCGTGAAAAGAAGTGACACATCTCGGCAGACGGTGGACAATTTTCCAGCAAGGGGGCCAGCGTGCTAATCAGTTGTTCACTGAAGACTCTTCCTGACCAGCATTCATCCTCCTACATAAATAAAAAACTTTAATATCTCTTACATTTCAACTAAACTGCATAAATGAACTACTGACTGAATCAGATTTCAAAATATATTTTTATTAAAAATATATTGAGATTATTTAGTTACATTCTAGCAGTTTTATTATTCAACATACTCAAACAAGTTAAAGATATAATTTGTAAAATCTTGTTTTTATAAATATATGTACTAAATTGTATGGATAAAAATGTGAAAAGTAACGGAATTTCAGCCCATCAATGATGTTTTCCTTACACTATAGTTTAACAATTTAGTTCTTCTAAATGTATATACTAAACTCTGATAAAAGAATTAATCAGTTTTTCAACTAATGTTTTTGTAAAAGCTCTTCTTACTTATGCATCCTTCCCTCATAACATACATCCTTAATACCTTGAACTTTTACTGTATTAAACTTTGTCCACAACATTTACAAACAAAATGCTCGTTACAGTTTTAGAAATCATTCTATTGACATTCCAAGACATAGAACTTCATTTTTAAGAGACATACTAATTACAATGCTGTAAAGTTTTTTAATGCTCTACCTGTCTCAGTTAAGGAGAATGATGTTAATGATGAGATTAGCTTTGGAAAGGCGGTGAAAAGTCTTCTGTTAAGTAAATGTTATTATAGACTTCTTAACAGACCAAATAGTTAATAATTAATATGTTTTGTTTTGATTAATGAAGCTATTATACAGTGGTTGTACTGTCAAAATAAAGTGATTTGATTCTGATATGCACTAAATAATTTTGAAAGAAATTCATTGATATGTAAATTGACAATTTCATTACTCTGAATTACCTCCTTTTGTCTCATCTCTGGAAGATAAAAGTTGAGATATTAGCCTCTACCTTACTCAGGAGCGGAAGCTAAGGCTAAGGAGATGCCTTGGAAGTTTTTATCAATGGTGACCTCTCGTAAATGTACATAATTAAGCCAAATAAGAGTACAATACTCAGCAATGAAATAAACAATGGATAGAGCAGTGGTATGCAGGACTTTTGCACTGACATCCCAAGATGACCCAGCAAGTTGCTGTACCATGTTGGCCATCCTTTAACATGTTTACTGCGGCAATTTGACGCAAGGGTCACCCGGAACGTGGAAAATTGTTATTGGTGATTTGGAGTTAAAGCGGGATAATTATTAATATATCGTAGTTTCTTTTACGTTATATAGAGAATTACATGTATTTATACAGTGGATGCACTTGTGCGCCTTCTGCATTTTACGTACATTTGCTGCGTCCAATTTACATAATATGCGGCGAGCGTCGATGTGCGCTTTACGTAAAACAGGTAGTTTATCATTATTATACTGGGTAATACTCACTAAATGTTGTTTTGGAATAATTTTAAACATCTAAAGCATTTATGATTTTTAATAATTACCGTACATATAAATTACTAAAATTCCAGAGGAAGAAGACAAAGTCTAACTCATTTCATTAGCATAAAATAATATTATAAAAGGTAAAATCAATTACATGAATAAATTCTGAATAAAAGAAAATGAATTATTTTACAAATAACAATAAATGGAAAATTATTACTTTATGTTATAAATAATACTACATTTCAATTTAACAATCAAATTTTTAGAAGGAATTTGGTACATTATTTTGACTATCCATAATGTACCAAAATACTGGAGTAACTTACAAACATATTTATCCACTAACACCATGTGACTGTACTAAATAAGACTACATAATCTCAAAAACAAGCTTGCTAACACTGAGCGTCAGACTCTAACCAAACAGATGTTTGTACAAAGCACACAAACCCGTCTACCGCAGCTACGAGATGAACGCTAGGCGCACTTGTGCACCTTTCGCAGTGAACATGTTAAGATTGGCTTGCTGACTTTTTAGGTGGCTCTGATAGGTGAGAGTTTCATCTGATATAATTCCTGGCACTGAGGGTGTTTGTTGTACTTAATTATAGACGATTGAAACTTATCTTAAACTCATAATTTACAGTATGTTGTTAAGGTGAAAAATACAACTTCAGGGTTAGGACTTAGCTTCCAGCTACGGAATAATCTGCAAGGACAGTAAGGTTTTGTCTGTGAATGCTTTTTCCGTTAGTTGAAAATCATATTACAACAGTCATGTGATTGTGGAGTGGAAGCTCAGACTATGGAACACATAGTTAACGATTGTCTCTTCTGCTCTTACTCTGATAATATTGACAATCTGAAAAGCATCAAAGGTGGTGCTGGATTGGGTGTGTAATCTGGACTCAGCTTTGTGGTGGAAGATCCTTCACTTTTTATGTATTAATTTGTAAAAAGTTATTTACATACTCACGTTTTCAGTAATCTAATAACACAGGTACTACGTACTTAAGACGTAATTTTGATTTAATCGTAGCTAACTAGTGAGTACCCATACATACATGTAATTTCTTAATGAACATAAAACTGAACATTTACTAATCGGCAAGTTAATTTTCCATCTAAGCTTATTTCGTAACTTTCTTAATGAACATAAAACTGAACATTTACTAATCGGCAAGTTAATTTTCCATCTAAGCTTATTTCGTAACTATCAAATTATACTAAAGTTTCTCAGAAGAAAAACTATATACTACACAAGGAAAGACATAGTCCATGCTAAGAAAACTGACAAAAGAATTTTATACCAAGTCTTATTAAAAATAAATATAAAATACCTCTGTGAGTAGCCTTGACACGATGTCTATGGGAACTTGATACACACACTCGTCATGCAGGGGGGTATTCGTGGCCAATTCCACCAGGTTCTGGAAACACACAGAGGCTACACAAACGTATCAGTAACCAAGGCACAAATTTAACATAATCACCATGTAAGATATCAATATGTGCTATTAGTCATGGTGTATAACACATATGATACCTCTTGTTGTCTTTCTACCTGAAGTTATTACCTTTACCGATGAAAAAATAGTATCATGACAAACACATGTTATCAATTACAACAACACAACATTACAATTACAATAAAAATTGTATGGATTCTTAGCATGTACAGTAACAAATTAGCATTGAAAATTTCATATTAATGTAAACATATTTTCAAACTAGCAAGTAAGGCACTTACCTTAAGCCTGCATATTAGAATTAAATATATAACGTGAAAATCTACCAATACCTAAACATTATTAGTTAAGCTGTCAGTGATTTGTTAATCTATATTTATAAAAGAAGTGAAAAATTCAAAATCAATGCAGAGCATTAATTGCAATAGGTAGAATATTGAAATCTTTAAAGCACCTTCATTTTAGGGTTTAGGTGTGTGTTAAGAAACGATTTTGTGAAATTTTAATTTGGAGATGCAAAAGTTGTGATTTTTAGTAAAAAGTTTACACCTGTCCATAAGAAATACATGGAGGTCAATCTAAAAATCAATGTTCAGCGTAAACCGTAAAAGATAGCTACTTGAAAATTTTACAGTACCTTTGTTTTATGGTCTTAATGCCTGCTAAGAGAGAATTTTTTTAAATTACATTTCTGAAGGATAGAAACAGCCCCCAAACATTCCATTTTCCAAATTCTACTCCTGGCTATTGGAGAACCTATTTTATAGTTTAAATGAATTTTTCAGCAAGAAAACGATAAAGTTTTAATTTAATTGCTTATTATAAACTATCTATTTATTGTAATTTTATGAACTAACTTTTAATCTTTTTAAAATTACTGTTAGCTGTAAGAATTTAACTTGCCTGTAATATTGAGCTGCAATTATGACTTTGTCAATAATGTTATAAATTTATATAGCAAATAAAGAGTATTATTATTACTATAAGAATAACATTGGCATTAATTTAATTTAATAATTCTTTTAAAACAGCTTATACACAAAAACATAAACATGACTCAAATTTGTTACATATGAGGTTAAGTACTTTATTATTTTTAATTTGTTGGCAGTTTAGTTTGATTTACATTTTTTTTAGTTGTACGTATATAATTCTTTCTGAAGTTTATATGATTCAAGTTAACGTGTACATATTAAAAGGTTTCATCATTTTCATTTTTTATATGAGATTCTTTTTTCTTGCTTTTTTTTCAAGACTTAGTTGAAGCTGTGAATATGGTCGTAGATGATGAGGATGTCTTGGAGATGGTGCATGCCTATTTTACTCCCTCTCTTCTATTGTACACGGTTTAGCATTCAAGAGTCTGAGGTACGGGTAGCTATCGTAAATCATGTGTCTAATAACTAGCAGAGGTTCAAACAGTTCACTGTGAACCAGGTAGGCCAACAATATTCCAATAAGCTACAATAGATATCCAAAAAGTCAGAATGTGAGACTTTAGGTACTTCTTGTGAGCTCAAGGCAGGTGGAGACATTTCCCCCTTCGATTTTGAAATATATCGTGCTGGCAAACTTCTGGCCAAGTATGGATAGAATGAAAGAGATAAACGATGTCTACGATTCAGGGGAAACAATCTGAAGGCCATTTCAATGTCTTTCTTGCTGTGACATGAACATCTCCTTCACCTATGAGAACATCTCCACCCAGAAGATCCTATGGTCCTATGGGCTGTCAGCCATCCAGTTCATTTTACACCCATCCTACAATTCCTCAAGCTTCTCTGTCAAGCTCCATTATTATGACTGATTTTGATGTGTCTGTTACAATAAAATTCTCTCTTACAAAAAATATTAGAGTTCTTCTTAGAGGTGATGAAACTGATGGAAACTTTACTGATCTACTTTTGAGAATAGGTTATGGTAAATATTCCAAAATTGGAGGAAAGATCAATTTGCCCTCAGAACTAGGAAATGTGGTAATTACTCTAAAGGAATTAATGGACAGAATATATACTAAATTAAGTATAAATCAACTGAGTGGCTTTGTGAACAAGCAATATTGACTCCAAAAAATGAGACAGCTGTATAAATTAATAATATTTTACTAAACTCTTTTCAAGAAATAAAAGTTTAATACATATCGATAGATTCAATTTTAAACATTCCAATTGGTTGCTATCAGATAAAAATTGGGATTTCAAGAGCCCATTTTCCTATCTAAGACATACAGATTAGCTAAATATGTAAATTTAGTGTTCAGCTTGAAGTAACGCTGTAAAATTAGTGACAAATTATATGTAAAAACCTTTTTTTTTTCAACTGGAACATGAGTTTGAGAGTCAAGGCTTTTGATTTTGAAGATAGAAATTATAGTTTGCAACAATATTGTAGAAACCATAAATTGAGGATGAAGTTAATTTAATTATAACTTAATGAATGATTAAGTTATGTTATTGTAAATGTTGCTTGGGTAAATTCAAATTGTTAAATGGTGTTGGGGGGGGGATGTGATCTTTCGCCCCATACAGGTTGCTGAGCAGTGTGAGGCACCAGGTCTTTGAGCATTGGTTAAAGTAGCGCAGGTTTGAATTTAGTCTGGACTCAGAGTATTTGTAAGTAATTTTCTCCTTATACTGTACTGGTTATTATTCCCCTTACTCTGTCTGAATAAGTTTTTCATATAGATCAATTTTCTATGGGGAATAGGCAGAGTAAGGCTAAGTAGGAAATCGAAAGAAAAAAAACGTTTTAGCAATTTTGCACCATCCCTAGTTAATAATATACTGTCTACGAGCAGCAGTTAGAATTTTAAGACAGTTCCCCTTCCCAAATTTAATTTAAAATAAATATGGAATTGAAGTGTTTGCACTGTGTTGTCTTGAAGCATATGCTATATAAACATAGAAGAAATTCACCATTTATGGCAACCAACTGAACCTTTTATGCGGTCGTAAATAGATTTTATCATAAGAATGTCCAATCCAGTCGCTGGGTCAAATCGAACATAATTTAAAATAACTGATTTACATTAATATAGGAATACAATGATCAATTCCGTTACCTGAGAGTCTGCCTAAAGAATACAAAATTATCATTGTTCAAAACAATAAAATGCTACAATCCTATTGTACAGAAGGTATATAAAGCTGATAAGAATCACAAAGCAAGAATTACTTTGTTTGCTCACTAAAACAGATCAAAGCACAAAAACGAAGGAACAATAGACGCTGATAGTTGACAGTTAAATAAACCAAATATAATAACAATAAAAAGTGGAACATTCTGTGTGGTAGAGCGCAATATGAACTTTTAAAACGTGATTAACTTTTAATTTATTCATTATTTATTAAGACGCGAATGTTCAAGATATGGGCAAATGGGTATAGATTAACGAGTGTAGTTATAGTTACTAAGATGGAGAAAGAACCATTCATTAATAGCCTGACAGCTTCACCTACAGCTTACATGGAATCTGAACCATTCAGTATTTGATAAAATTTTCAGCTAAATGACAAGTTAAAAGTATTTTCTTACCATCTCTATTCTGTCCTTGGGTGAGTGAGTTGAAGCAAAAATCCGCTACTTCTACTCAAACTTCCCTAACTAAAGAGCCGAATCGAAGGCAAAACAGGCACAAAACGTAAGGTTGATACTCAGCTCAATATTCCCTTGACTACACCGTCTAGACACTGACTGCCACCCAACGGACACTCCAGACTTCTCTAGCAATGTCCACTTCAATGACAACAATTCAGCAGACAGTATTAAGAGAACAGAGAAGAGAACCTATTGTCTACAATCCAGTAACACTTTATCCTCACTTAGCTGGACTACATCATTGTGCCACAAATGGCAACAGTAAGTTGTGTAAACTTAATTATTGAATCATAATTTTTTTTATAAACTCGTTTAACATTATTGATTGCTTATCTCAGAAAGCACAGATTGGTTGCATGACTTAAACTTAAAATCTATAAATAAATACTGTTACCAATAATACTTTGTGCTTGAGTACAGATTGTGACTAACATCCTACATTTTGTCTGAGATAATTGAACTGTAAACCATCTGAATTTTGTAAACACTACAATGTGTTGAAGGCCATTGTTTCAATCAACTAACTGATAGCAATGACCCCATATTTGCTTTATCTACACATTAAATCAACGCTCAGTTAGAATAAATGTGGACTTGTTGGAATTCCATATCACTTGTAACACTTAAAACACACTTGCGCATTGGAAATATTCAATAAATTTTTACTGATCATATTGGTAAATGTTTACGTAGTTAATAATTGGAGCAATTTTTAAAAAATTTTACAAATTTTTCTTGGCCTTTACTAATAATACCTATCTATCTATCTTTCTTCCATCTCTTCAAACACTTTGTTCTTTTATTCCCCCCCCAAATGGAGAGTAACTCGTTTATTCAGCATTTTAAGTTGAAAAAGTTTTAAGTACGTTTCTTAGAACAGACAAACTAAAATGGTAGTTTATCCACACAAATGCTTGTTCCATGCCTCTCGTTTATGTCATATCACATTGGTGTATTGCCGGTTGTAGATGTAAGATGTTCTGGAAAGTTTACTGGTGCTACTTAGGGACACTTGCAAATGACATATTGTGGTTTTTAGCATTTATTTGTTATCAACCTATTTTTAATTGAAAGGATAAATTACTGTGAAATCCCCATTCATTTAACATAAATGATAATATGAGATGCCAGGTTACAGAGTGGTATGTCACTCGTCTTTTGAGCTTGAATTTCTATTCTTGAGTGGTGAATGGAAAAACAAGAATCGATTCTTCTCTGGTGTTGAACAAGAATCGTGAAACAATCGGGAAGCTACATCTTAGGTAGTGAATGCTGGAACTAATAGCATCAGGTCCAGATATGATTATGTACAGCAATTCTAATCTTTTTAAAGCAGTAAGTCAATATATTTATAAATTAACAAATATATACCTTCAGTTCTTTCAAAATAACTTCCGGGCGAGTTGAACAGGTTAACATGTTCTGGTACTTGTAGATGTTTTTCTGAAACAAAACGTACACAGATGTGAAGCAACAAGAACTCTCTAGAAGAGAATTTAATGAATTTAATTATTTGCTGGCAGAGGTTTCCTGGCTATCACACCGCAAAGTTAGAGGTTCATAAGCTTAGATATACATACAAAACCCAATCACTAAGATCAGATTTGCATAAAATCAAGTGCAGCTACAAATATTGTATATATAAAAAGTTACAGTTAAAGGAGGTATTATTTAACTGGTGAAGTTGGGGCTAAGAAGTGCTCTCTAATACTTCATTTTGAAACCACGGACTTAAAGTTGGCTCCCTAACCACCACCAGTGACCTGGCAGGTGGACTGTGTGTAAGGACGGAATCACTCAGACGGTTACCCATCCAAGGGGCAGCCACCCTCAATATTGCTTGCCTCCATTATCCTGTGATTATATCATAACCCTCCGATCAAATCCACTGGCATAATTCCTTATAAAACTATGGGCCAATCCAAAAATGGGACTGTAGCAGTTTCCTGACGAGGTCTTAGGCCGAGATCCACAAAGGGGCTAAAAGCTGAGTTCCCAGGCGAGGCTTTGAAAGGCTGCAAAGTAATTTGGTTCTTTTACCCAAATTTAACAGTTTTACCCCAAGTCCATGTTTTATTAATTGCTATTGGTATATTGTGTCCATTCTCAAGTTTCAATTGAAACAATTGTATTCTTTATCAGTCTAAATTATTTGTCTTTTTATTATTATGTCTTCATCTTCACATTAATATTTAAAGTAGGAAAACATTGATCTACAATTATATTTTATCTTCTTAAGTTCAAAACCCCCATCTATTAACCATTCATACATATGTCACTTGACACTCCCACCTACCTAATGTTCATACATGTCACTTGGCACACCCACCCACCTATTGTTCATACATATGTCACTTGACACAACCATCAACCTAATGTTCATACATGTCACTTGACACTCCCACACACCTATTGTTCATACATGTCACTTGACACTCCCACCTACCTAATGTTCATACATGTCACTTGACACACCCACCCACCTATTGTTCATACATATGTCACTTGGCACAACCATCAACCTAATGTTCATACATGTCACTTGACACTCCCACCCACCTAATGTTCATACATGTCACTTGACACTCTCACCCACCTATTGTTCATACATAGGTCACTTGACCGACCCAACCACCTTTTGTAGATCTTTTTAGAGTTAAATAATAGTTACAGTGCTTCCCCAAGCATCCATCTCATTTACACAAGACTTGATAGCAATGAAACACGATATTTCCAAACACCTTCAATACCTCCACACCAGTCAACTGTTATCATGAAAAAAGCTGTCTGTTTTAGGTTAAGTTAAGTAACTACTTAACGTTTACCTGGTCAGGGGAAATTTTTTACTATAGATTATTTTCATTACTGGTAAATGTTTAACCCGTGAGAACACGCAACTGAGCGGAGCGCTCACCCATTGTAGTTATTTTGACTGTACTGGGGTGTGGCTTGAGTTTGGATTCTGAAACAGAGTGTACCTTTCAAGGAACTGTTGTTGAGTCGTTCCATCCTCCCCACCACTAAATTCCACTGCCCTACGCCTCAGTTATGGACATCTAACCTTACATTGTTCAGTAAGGTGAGCGCTGCGCTCAGGTGCGTGTGTTCAGCAAGTATTTTATATGCCTTTTATAATTGTTTAAATTTGCAGTTTTATTTGTTTGTTCTTTTTGTAACTTTGCAATTGTGTTATTTTGTACATGTATTGTGTTTTGTATACATTTTTATTTAAAATTAATGTTCTGTTTTTGATTTTTATAACTTTATCTGTAAATAGACAACTTTGTTATCATGGATGTGGATATTGAAATGTGGCTGAATGAAAATGACTGTGATGAAGGGGATTTGTCACTGGGAAGTAATAGTGATTGTGATGATGCTAGTGTGGAAGAGATGAGTAAGCATGACACAGAATCTGAACAAGAGGCAGATGAAGAAAATCAAATTCAATTTCGTTCTATGGACAACCAGCCTTTTGTTTTGGGAAAAGATAACATAACTAAATGGTTCTTGCACACCCCTCAACACGGCTCTAGGGTTCGTACAAGGCGTCAAAATATTGTAACTGAAAGATCTGGTTTACAGGGCGAAGCTCGGAACTGTCACTCTCCCCTTGAAGCTTGGAAACTGTTTTTTAGTGATGAAACAATACAAAGAATCGTTACAAATACCAATAAATATCTTGAAAAATTGAGACTAAAATACAGTAGAGCAAGAGAGTGCAAAGAGACGAATCTAGATGAAATGTTATCTTTCATTGGATTATTATACCTTAGCGGAGTTCTGAAATCGTCCCATGTAAACCTTCAAGACCTATGGAAAAAAGATATAACTACACCTAACTGCTTTAGAATGACAATGGGTATAAATAGGTTCAAAACCCTATTACGATCCTTGAGATTTGACGACATTGATACAAGGCTAGAAAGAAAAAGAACAGATAAACTAGCACCTATAAGAGAGCTGTTTGATGGGTTTGTCCAGATTTGTATACAATCTTACAAACCTGGATACAACTGTACAATCGATGAAATGCTTGAAGGTTTCTTTGGAAGATTTCCCTTCAAGCAATACATACCTAGTAAGCCAAACAAGTACGGCATAAAAATATTTTCTTTAGTTGACTCAAAATCTTTTTTTACACTCAACATGGAGATTTATGCTGGAAAACAGCCAGAGGGTCCATTTATGCTTGATAATACGCCATCTTCAGTAGTAAAGAGAATGATAAAACCGATTGAAAACACAGGTCGAAATATCACATGCGATAATTGGTTTTCATCGATTACACTAGCTAGAGACCTGCTGATGAACCATCGAACAACAATTGTGGCCACAGTAAGGAAAAATAAAAAGGAACTTCCTACAATATTGACTCAAACTAAAAAGATGCCTGAAAAAAGTAGCATGTTTTTGTATGCTGAAAATTGTACATTGGTAAGTTACGTACCGAAACGCAACAGATATGTTATATTGGTTTCGACAATGCATAAAGGTGATGATATCGATCCAGCTTCAGGGGACAGTACTAAGCCTGAAATAATAACATATTATAACGCCACAAAGGGAGGAGTGGACGTTGTGGACCAGAAGAAAAGCCTCTATTCAGTAGGAAGAATTTCCAACAGATGGCCTCTGACAGTGTTTTATACGCTTTTAGATATTGCAGCAATAAATGCCCAAATAGTATACAAAATCAATACTGGTGTCAATGTGTCACGTCGCGTGTTTTTGAAATTGCTTTCAAAAAACTTTGTGAAAAATCATCTTTCTGCAAGACTTACAAACATCAAGCTTAACCCTGAAATTAGAAACCTTATCAAATCGGAGTTGGGGGTACAAGAAGAAAGACAGCAGCAACCAGACGCAGACAGACAGAAGTGTGCATACTGTCCAAAGAAAAAAAATAGGAAGACCAAAATAAGATGTGCAAGATGTGCTGCACCCATTTGTGGAGAACACGTCATTAGCATTTGTACGGCTTGTAATGGTAGAGGAAATGGCTCTGATGACAGTGCATATGAGGACTAAATAAGAACTATTCTAAGAGGTATATACTATATTTGCAATTTTAGAAGTATATATTTGTCAATTTTTATTAATTTATACTATTTTATCTAATGAAATTGAAACATACATACAACTACTAACATTTTTAGTTTCTCATTACATACGTACATTAAATATGTAAATATATATTTGTTTTTACCAAAATATGTTTTATTTACTGACCAAAATGTTTAACAAGAAGTATTACAAATTTATAACTAAAAATAAATATAATAAATACATGAGACATGATCTATTTGTTCAATTTATGTCAGGGTGAGCGGAGCGCTCACTTGCGTGCTACCACTCAAGTTTTGGCCAGGCGTGTTCTCACGGGTTAATCAAATCAAAATGAGTATCAAGATTAAAACTGGATTTAGCAAAATGATTTAGTGTTTTTCAATTTTTATTTTAACATAGAGTGAACCTATTTGGTTTTAATAATGCAAATTCATAGTTTTCTATGCTAAGCTTGTAATGTACAGTTTGTTAAAGATGAAAAATGGACAGGAATTGAGTCCTCAGTCACTTTTTATGGAGGAAGGTATTTGTAGTTGATTCTTACTATCATAATTTCCTGAGAAAGAGCATTTTCCATATTCAGTGTCCAAGGCTACCTGGGTTTAAATGCAGCTCTTGTATGCTAGAAAATGTACACCATTATAAAATATTATTGTTATTTTACAATTTTCATGTTTTGTTGTTCAAAATTGAGACACATTCATAAAAAACCCCATCCATGTCTATAATAGCCATGACAAGGATGTCAGATAGTAGAAATCGAACCATTAACTAACATTTAAAAGTGTTGCCTGTACTTTTTTGCAGTCTCAAACGTGAGTATTAATAAAGACAAAAATACAATATAATATATAGTTGTGATCTCTTACTTAACTAGACAAGCTAATATTGAAATTAATCATTAAAATACTCCATGTAAAATTAAATTGAAGCTGACAAAACTTGAAAAATCTACTAACATCAAGGTGCATCTATTTTGGGAGTCAACTCACCTTCCACAGAATGGAGTGGTACCACTGGTCCCGAATGTAGGCGTTACTCGCCTGTAACATTAAGTCGTAATTAAATAAACAGTCTCAGCACATATTAGTTGATTAAAACTTTAGATCTACAATAAATCTTAATTTTGTAATAAAATTGTATTGTAGAGTTCAGTTTTCCGGTAGATAGGTACATAGCTGTTTGGATGAAATTAATACGACAAAAAAAGTTAAAGCAGAAAGGAGGTCTTATTTTACCAAGACAAGTTAGGGGTAAGAAGCCCTAACAAAACATTAAAGGGCCAATGCCTTAAAGGTGAATTCCGAACAAACACCAGTGACTAGACAGATGGGCTGTATGCTAGGACGTGATCCCTCACCGGTTGCCCATCTAAGAAACAGCCACAACCGATGTTGCTTGATGACTTTGCCAAGATAATATCGCAAACCAATGGCAAAACTTATTGTTTAAAGATTGTTTCCTATACATTCAGAAACAAAAATACAAACACTTATCTTGAAATATCTTAAATAATGCTTTAAAACTGCATTAGAATATACATTTTACCAAGGATTTGTAGAGATAGCTTAATAATGAACAAAATAAAATTTTTTTAGAAAAGTTGATTATAAGTCCCAATCCTTAGGCCTAGCACACACTACAGACTTTTTTGTCGGCCGACAGTTTAGTCGGTGTTTGGAGAAAAATCGGCACCATTGTTCTAAATGAGAGTGAGCACACTAGCTGACACCGTCCAAACAGTCTTGGGAGGATTGGTACTGCCCGACTTTTAGCCAGACAATTTACCGACCAAACTGTCTTGTCTGTTCGATAAAAGGCTGGAAGTACATTGGGACGCGCACACCACCGACTAAACAGTCTTTGTCCCGGGTGTCTAGTTACCGTATTGATTGTTTCAGTGTATTAACTAGATTTTAACTGACAATATGTGCAGAGTATATTACGCTTAAAATATAGCTAAGTAAAACTATCTTGAACGAGTTGTCACTTTGTTAGTCATAAATTAATTGCACTTCTAGAGGTTGACAAGATAAATGATTTATGAGAAATATATTGAATATGACAGATTTAAAAGACAAAAGGGTACTCTAAAATACCAATCGGAACACATTATAAGATAGTAAATTACAATAATATACCAATTATTTCAAATGAAGAAAATACTACATTCAAAGAAGATCACTCAAAAGAAATACACGCCGTTATCACTGTTAATATTTAGTGATTATTTTTGTAAAAAAACTGACAAACTTTATTAATTTCGTTAGTAATAAAGAGCATAATATAAATTTAATAAATATAAAATATGCAAACGGTAGTGAATTTTTTAGTAGATATTTTAAAATCAATCAAATACATATGCAAAAATATTTAAGAACGGAAAACTGCCAACAGGTTTTTATCTCTCATATAACATTATAAGTAATATTTTAATTCTATAATATAAAAAGTCAAGATTTTAGATTATGTAACTGTATTATCCTGTATTATCAATTAATTATCTAATTCAAAATTTGAATAGAATTTGAAACACCTGTGTGTTCAAATGTTCTCTTGTATTAAATTAAAAAGTAAAATATATGCTTTTTTTCAAAATATAAAATTTTTTTAATCGACTTTATAAGAGTGCTTTATATTTCTTAAAGTTGTCTGAAATATTAAGTTATTGGTGAAAATGAAATGCACATATAAATAAAAATGTGTTGATTTGCATTACTGAGTCCATTTTACTTGGCCTATGATGAGATGGTTTATGTATTTGAATTCATACAGAATTCGGGACAATTCCTACAACCATTTTAAATGCACAAAAGTATTTAGAAAATACATTCCACTATTCGGCATGCTCTTATATACCTGGAGTTAAATACTCTTTAAAATTAAGTTTCTCTTCACAAAATTAATATTTCTTTGTGAAAGGACATAAAGTCCCCTTTGTTGAACCAAATGATTGATTCTCTACGACGACAAAGGGCATTTATTTACCGTTTTAATTTTTTGGTAACACTCTGTCAGGCGGAATGTTTAGCAGATCATTTTCAAGTCTGCAGACTAAAAAGTCGTTCGTGTGCTACCTCAGGTCCCGGACCAAACTGTTGGGTCGGGACATGAATTCATACCTCCCCCAACTAAACTGTCAGCGGACAGTCGGCCGACAAAAAAGTCTGAAGTGTGCGCTAGGCCTTAGGCTGAGGTATGCAAATCGATTAGGTGTGTAACAATGAACACTTGTGGAGTAACTTAGAAAACTTACCCTCTTAGATAAGTTTGTGCCTTTCTACTTGACATAATAATGAAATATATTTTTTAGAGAACTTTTTTAGAGACTGTTATTACTTCCTGAAAATAAATAAAATTAATTCTAAAGCTGGTAGAAGCACTGTGTACATAAAATGTTCCATGACTCATTCAGTAATGACCAGGAACAAACACATTTGCAACTAAATAAGAAAACAAACAATGACTCAGCTAAGCATCACCTGGGTGTACATAGTATCGTTTTCATGGTATGTGCTGATAGCATCTCTACTTGTCACATGAACATAGCATCTAATAATGGTATGTGCAAATTATTAAATACAAATTTTCATAAGAAGAGGTGGGCCATGCAGAAGAAAAGGAAGAGCAGAAAGCGTGTGAGGCAGAGCTCTCCTGCCGCTACTACCCAGTTGCTAATTTAGGACTAGCAGCCCTCGCTGCCAGCTGTAATACAGACACGCCAAGCTCCGCAGGTAGTCCTGTACACCATTTAGCAACTTTTTCTCTACATTGAAAGCTTGTAGACATTGTTGTTTTTAGCTTTTTTTTAGAAGCTTTGACAAACTTTGTCTTTTAAAACGGAACGTAGCTCGTTCACTCAACAAGACTGTCACTGACAGTGAGCAGAACTCCCAGCTGCTGGCGCATGTACAATACCCTTGCTGGGGGGCATCCAACCAGCCACTTCTTCTTATGAAAATCGAAGAATAGGCGGTACTCTTGATATGACAAGTTTTGATGGTACATTTTATCGAAGCTTAGTATCTCAAGCATAGCATATCACATTTTCACATTAAGTGCTATCATCACCTCTGTACTTAGTATCATGTTTTTTTTTCTGGAATGTAATGATAACACTTCTTGATATCACCTACACATGGTATTGTATCAAATTATTACAGTATCTGCAAATGGCACTATTTAGCATCACCTACATTTTATCAATTTTTCAATATTTTTACCTATTGGCATTGTTTAATTTTAAAGGAGATAACAAGCTTGTTTGAGTTATACTCATATCATAAAAATTTGCTTTTTAAAATACACACTTAAGAATTGTATCATAAGTGCAACAACAATAAGATAGTTTCTTGACTTGTCATATTGTTTCATGTAATTTATTTTATCCCATAATTTTAACACAAGAAACAATCCAAGACTTCAATTCCCCAACAACAATTTATCCTCATTTGAAAAGACCCCACTTTATTTGGCTTTAACTATATATAAACCTCACTTACCAATTCATATAGGCCTGCAGGCCTGTGTGTGGATTTTATTCAAAGAGTGAAGTAAAAACAGTTGGCTCAGGTGGGGATTAGAACCATGAACATTGCCCTCTTCTGTCCAAAGCCTCTAACCTACATAGCTGGCAATTTTTAGCCGGATTCCTCACCTACCTCTTGCCTCAGCGACAAGCAAATTTAAAAATAGTAAAAATGTATTTATTAGGAAAGGCTTATGAGGAGATAGTTGGGATTGACGCAAGAAGCTGTTGCCTTGAAAAATATAGTAATTATTTTCATAATTATACGATTATCATTATTTCTAATCTGTTTCATTTTAAATGTGTCTGTTTTACTTTAGTTTAAATTTTTTTTTTACCTTAGTATTGCCTGAAGATCTTGAATATTTTTCTTTTTTCTTTACTCCAATATATATTTCGCCACTAGGTGTGGCATCTTCAAGGAGATATTGTTCTAAAATATTTATAATCACTAACACTATTTACATCATTTACACATGTTATAATTTTTATATTATTGTTTTGTTTTCTCTTTTGCGCTGTTGCCAAATTGGTGAGGTTTTTTTTTTGTTTTTTGTTTTGTAATAATTTTTATATTATTACAAAACAATAATATAAAAATTATAACATGTGTAAATGATGTAAATAGTGTTAGTGATTATAAATATTTTAGAACAATATCTCCTTGAAGATGCCACACCTAGTGGCGAAATATATATTGGAGTAAAGAAAAAAGAAAAATATTCAAGATCTTCAGGCAATACTAAGGTAAAAAAAAAAATTAATTTATAAAACCAGATCTTGAAACTGGATTCATAAAAGATTTAAATACTTTAGTTTATTTTTTTATGATGCATCTTAACTATCTATATTTGTTTATAACTGTATATGCAAGTAATGAATGAATTTTAATTTAGCATAGTAAATAGTCATAACTTGTGACAATGTCAATACGTTTTTTGTAAATGTGTGATGACAATAAATATCTTATGTCTTATGTCTTAATGAAAAATGACTTGTATCCGACTCTGAGTACAATATAATACTACGCTCTCATGGTTATCTCCTCAACTTCATTCACCGCCGTAATTATCTAGTTCCCAATTACAACGATTAGCATTATAAATATCACATTTGTTCACTTCTATATATGGAGTCAGTAATTTAACTAATTTGATTCTCTACTACTAACCTAATCACTAACTCCAAGAAGATTATATAATGTGATTATCAATGTAAAAATGACAAAGAAAACTAAAAAAATAAATGTGACATATTGTGAGATGGTTCCATGACAGTAGCTACTAACTGAATGATTGAATCATTGAAGATAGAATCAATATATTGGAGTAGAGAGCTCTCTACTCACCTGAAGAAAATGCCAGTGGCATTGAACATTTGTGAGATTATTTGTTTATTTTGTGTTTGTTATTACTACTCTTGTGTTAGTGAACTTGTCTTCTAAGGTAAGTTTGCTGATGTCCTATCTCTCCAATACACTAATTCCTGGCCTAGTGCCCTTTAACCTAACCTAAAATTGAAGACTGAATCAAGAGGACTAAAATTATATGGGATCATGGATCATATGGGTCCCGTGAATCTGGGTGATATTAGTTCAAGATGGCTTTCACAGGTAGTGGCAGTGGTCTCCCTCTCTCTATCTCTCTCTGTCTCTCTCCAGCAAACATTTAAGTGACTAATAGGTGAGCTAGTACACCAAACAGTTGTTCGAGCACTTATATTAACCAATAACCGTTAGACAGCAACATAGGTGCGTGTCTACAACAAAGACATTGCCTTAGACTATATTTGTTTCTACAGTAAATGATTGAACAGAAAACCACAGCTACATGTTGAGTCCCTAATTTATACCATTTTATGTTGTATGTATACTGATGCCTTTATTAATAGATGTACTAACAATAAATACAAAATGTGAAACTTATCTCAGGTTATTCTTAGATATAAGATGCCGACACAACTTGAGCATATTTTAAAGTGAATAAGTATGATTGTAGGATGAATATGGATACCTATAGTCTGGTTACTATACTAACTGAGTTTGACTTATTTTCAGGAAGGGTCATTTATTAATATCCCAATAACCAGGACAACTTAGGGATGTACAGCTTTACGTGGAACCTGAACCACAATGTATTGGTCTGATTATCAGCAAATTGTCAAGCCTGATACTCATTTCTCTTCCCTGCACAGCACACAGCTAGTGACTACCAACCAACATGACATTCGAGATTTCTCTAGTGGTGTCCATGCAATAGCAACCATTGAGAAGACATTGTGTTGGTATTATGAGGATCGATTGCCTACAATCTTCACAACACATTATCCCCAAGTAGCTGGGTTACATCACTGTGCTACTACTTTAAATTAGTAAGTATATAACTTTGTCATAGAAAAAGTTGTTTTAAGACTTTATAGTTTGCTTTTGTCAAGTAAATTGAAAAACGTTATGCACTTTAAACTTGAGCATTTGAGAATCTTGACAGATCTTACAAATACTAAGTGGAACTTTATTTTTAACATTAAAACAAATTGTGCACGTAAAACCTTCTCATACTTCAAAATTTCTGATGGAAATGAACAACTATCTATAGATCCCTTTTATAATAAAGATCGAATTAATAGCTAAATCTAAATAAATTTCCAATTCCTGGTATATTAAATTGACAGTACTAGAAGTAGTATACCTACCTGTAGTAATATAGATCCATTAGGCACGACAAGGCGAATGCAGAACTTATGGTTAGGGTCCCATCGGCTGACGACGTACACTTCTTGCAGGGCACTGTACGGCAGGGAAAGGTCCAACAACCCCATTGACTGAAAAATGTAGAGCTTTTTAATCAAAATGAAATGTTTATAAAACAAGTTTATACATACTCGTAATGTAGAAATATATTTAATAATATCTTACATTATTTATTAGGAACATTTCTAAAAAATGTCAAGTAAATACTGGAGTTTAACAATGAGTTGGTCTTTCCTGATTATCATTTCATACTACTATAGAAAAATTAGTCCAAGAATTACAAACAAAAATACCAAAGTAGGTAGAATCATTATTAAATTTGAATGTCTAGTTTTTATCGATTACTTTACAGTTTTGACTTGTGACATCTACACTCCTCAGAAACAAACTGAAATCCTGAAGAAAAATAAATGGGAGAAAACGTAGGTATACAAATAACAATAAAAAAAAAATCATATAACTCATAAATGCTTGAAACAAAATACTCGAAAATAAAACGAGTTACTTAATTAAAATATCCAGCAAAATTATACAATTGGGTTTTAAAAAGTTTGCAACTAAAGTTTTTTGTTAAAATGACAACTTCCTTAAGACTAACAGAGAACATTTATAATAATAATTCTAAATAAGAACAACTCAAACGCTATAAAATAGTGATTAAACCAGAATGCCTCAATGGGGCTGTAAATAGCTGTCAGCAGAAAGGTTTACAAATTCAAAAAAATAAAAGGAAAGATTATCATAAAAATATCAGGCGCATTAAATACTGACTGCCAAATTTAAGACTTGGAAGTAATAAGAAAATAGAAGAATACAAATTGAGTAAAGGAAGACTAAAACTCTATGGGTATGCCAAGGAATGGAACCCACTTCATTACCAAAGCAAATGGTAAATTTTATGAAAATTGAAGTAGGACAAAAAGAGAAAAATTAAATAGATTGGTGTAATAAATAAAGATCTAAAAGCAGCACGTATAACACAACGTCAAATTTCACACCAGAAACACATTTAGGAAAAACATTTTTGATTGGAAAGTTAATAAGAGGAAGACAAGAAAAAGAACCACAAATATTTTGTCTTGCGAAAAAGGATAGCTCACTTTGAGAAGATGACAATTTTGGGCTCAAAGACAAGTCAACTTATCAAAACAGTGTTGACTGTACTTTGCGTGCTTCAATTGGGCCCATTTCTGAATAATAATAGCGCAGAGGTTCAACCAGGGTGCGTCCTGAACTTAGAAGCAACATTCAAAGACTATTCATAAAACCGAAAGTTAATAAATTTTTCTTCAGGCACTCTTATCTATATCTTGGACCAAATTATTTTAATCAACTAAATTCAAAAATTAAAGAAAGTCAAAATTTAAAAGCCTTTTGCAAAAGGGTGAAATATTGGTTGTTTACTTTACATGACACTTCTTTTTTGGAGGAATATCTCGCATGAGCTTATTTTGCTCCTTTTTTGTATTTTCGAAATATAAATGATAGTATTCGGTGGCATATATGATTTTCATTATTTAACCTATTTCAACAGATTATATATTGATGTAAATACTGTGTTAAATAGGTATTTATATTTTCATTTGATGTTCTTCCTGTTGTTTTTTGTTTAAAGTTATGATTGTTGATAGTTTTTTTGTTTGGTTGTTCGATGTTTTGTTTAATTCTGTCGATATTATTCTAAGTACATATGACATAAATTGTGTGTATTATATTTAATATATTTGGGTATTTGTCTCAAATATAAAAATGTTTTAGTCTACGTTTGTAGTATTACTCCTGTATATATGTAAATATATCATTATTACTATTTAAGCAGATGCCACAGTGAGCCATTTTTATGTGTTAATTATGTAAATGGACTGGACTCATCAACCACAACTACTGGAAAACTGTGGTTGATTAATTCCGAGAATTGTAATTTTTTTGTCTATAATCATGTATTATTTCAAGGAATAAATCATTTTTTCATTATTTCGTTCCTATACTGTACATTCCTAACTCAAGTTGATGCTTATTTTGTTGTTATTGCTTGTCAGTTTGTTAGTTATTTAACCAGCGTGTTCTCTTATTTCTGCACAAATATATCTATACCTTATAATGGATTAATGTAAATCAGCATGGTGGATACATACTATCTGGACCGTGTTCTAGAAATATATCTATACCTTATAATGGATTTATGTAAATCAGCATGGTGGATGCATACTATCTGGACCGTGTTCTAGAAATATATCTATACCTTATAATGGATTTATGTAAATCAGCATGGTGGATGCATACTATCTGGACCGTGTTCTAGAAATATATCTATACCTTATAATGGATTTATGTAAATCAGCATGGTGGATGCATACTATCTGGACCGTGTTCTAGAAATATATCTATACCTTATAATGGATTTATGTAAATCAGCATGGTGGATGCATACTATCTGGACCGTGTTCTAGAAATATATCTATACCTTATAATGGATTTATGTAAATCAGCATGGTGGATGCATACTATCTGGACCGTGTTCTAGAAATATATCTATACCTTATAATGGATTTATGTAAATCTGCATGGTGGATGCATACTATCTGAACCGTGTTCTAGAAATCATGTGCCTTAAAAGAGTGAACATTATTTTAAACTATTGATATTACGATCATCAGCGTTTATCACATGGGAAAATCTATATAAAAAGACCACTCCCACTTCACTATACAATATCACATAGAAGAATTATTATTTACTCGGTAACGTTTACCGTTGACATCACCTCAGTCTCTATCACATTGCTGTATTCAGGCTTTAATTGAATTGCTTCCCCCCCCCTTCAGCGAACTCACTCGTAAATTGATGTGGCTTTCAGTAGTATTAACTACATTTACAACCTTAAAACTTTGTTTAAGCTTATATATTGAACATTTTTTTAACATCTTATATTAATTTTCTTTAGTACAATATACCAGTTTTAGAAACCAAGGACAACCCTGAACAATATATATGTCAACACCATCACTCACTGCGCTCGTGACACCTCAGCTTTTAGTCTTGGTCTGTGATGTGTATCTGCATTAACTGCAGGGCAACTATTAAAATTAACAGAACACATATTTAATATTGTTTAGTTAACTGCTGTCTTAATTATTTTTACTATATAAAAAAAATCTTATGGTTTTAAATCCACAGTAAAAGTACACAATGTTTACACCAGCATAAACAACGTACATTGCATTATGTTATTTGTATCAATAAAAGCAGTGAAGTGATAGAAAATAACTGAATCTTTAAGAGCCAGGGGGGGCAGAGGCCAGGTATTTTCTAAAAGTTTTGATATTTTTACCATAATCCTTAACCATTAAGTATTAAAATGAATCTAATCAAGATATCTTCCTCCTATTTAGAGAAAATTCACAGAGACTGATTCGCTTACAGAGTTAAATATATAGATTTAGGTACATTACAAATTTTAGAAAATAGTGTATAAGCCCTCGAACAGAAAATAAAAGATAGAGCAAATAGTCTCTGATTAAGTGCACTTTCTTGTATTTCATCTGTGTATGTTATTGAAACAGTTCCAGCTAGCTGCACTGACTAGATTTAAAACCGCTACCATTTTGTAGGGGATAAAGGTTTTGAAGTGAGGTTTGCAGCGTTCTTTTTTGCATGACCAGCCCTTTAAAATGATGTGCACATCATCCTATAACTACAATAAAAAAGTTCTACTAACTCCTTGTGGTCCGTTTCCATAGAAGAATAGCAGAGAACACTGAATACATCTTAAAGTAGGTGTTTGTGTACAGTAATCATGTGTGAAGTTTTGTAGCTTAATCTGATGTGCTTTCAGTAAAATATGCCATTCTTGAACTTGGACGTAAGATCATTATTGAAACTTTCAAACGCAGCCATTTTGTTTAAGATTAACCTTTTGAGATCTACTTTGCAGCATGATGTTCTACTAATTAAGACCTTTAAAATGGTATGTATAACAACCTAAGCTTACTTTTAAGATTTTCTATCGACATCTCCCTGAGGTGGTGAAGAGCTACTACTGATTGCATATAAAAGTTCAATTTTATTCCCTATATCACTGTACAAAGTTTTATGTTTGTACGTTTACAAGCACAGAAAGTATTAGACCGATTCAAGAATTTTCAGCATCCCTGTAGAGTGAGTGTGGAGGCTTTGTCGCAAGCTAATGTGCTAAGTAATAGTTAAACTCATCCTAAGGATAATCAGAGCCAGCCAAAATTTCAAAATGGCTTCCAGAGAGCCTTTAAATCAACCTTAGATCATCGATAAAAGAGAACATTTTTCAGGAACAAAGCCTATATAGTTAAGTGCAGTTAGTAGCATTTTCAGAATGGTTTGGTCTGAAATATGAAATTTCAGGTCAGTTAATTATGCGCCTTCATAAAGGCTATTTCTCAAACGGAAAATAAACTGTACATCAGGGAGTGTTTGTTTTGTGAAAATCCATTTTGTTTAGGAGTTTTGACAAAAAAATAAGATGAATCATATGATGAAGTATATAATACGATATTAAAATTAGGGATTAAAAATAATGATATTCATATTTTTATGGAAAAAACCTATGGCTATGACAGCTTCATTTCCAAAGTATATCCCAACATATATTACAATTAAATACCAACAAGCTCCAAAGTTTGTTAAAGAATACATGTTAACTAGTATATTGGAGAGATAGGACATCAGCAAACTTACCCTAGAAGACAAGTTCACTAACACCAGAGTAGTAGTAACAAATAAAAAATAAACACATAATCTCACAAATTTGTGAGATTATGTGTTTATTTTGTGACACTAGAAATTTGTGAGATTATGTGTTTATATTGTGTTTGTTACTACTACTCTGGTGTTAGTAAATTTGTCTTCTGAGGTAAGTTTGCTGATGTCCTATCTCTCCAATATACTAATTCCTGCCCTAGTGCTCTTTAACCTAACCTAGAATACATGTTATAAATTCTCTATATTTATTCAAATAATTTCAAGAAATATACACACTTATCTAGGTTTTCATTAATTGTTATTGTTATTGCGAGTACAGAGGATGCTCCAGCATCCAGTTGTTCAGTGTCTTCTTCAGTTCTTTGGGCTACTTAGTGCATAGCTGAGGTGGTAAGTTGTTCAATAGTTTTCTTCCCATGAATGACGGTTTTTTCTTGTACTTTGTGAGATGACGGACAGGGAGCACGTACATATCAGCATTGTGCTGGTGCATGTGGGTCTTCCTCAACATATTATTTCCATCTACTTACATGACCACATTTAGAATGTATAGTGCTGTCTCTGTAGATTTTGAGGCTTTTAAATGCTTCTCTACAGGAGTCACGTTGCCCTAGTTCAGTGAGGATTCTGATGGCTTTCTTCTGTAGTTTCAGCAGATTGATTCTGCTGTGCCTAAATTAAATACTGTTTGATTTTAGTACAACCAAATATGAACTATCAAATTTCTGAATGCGACATTTAATAGCTGATATTGGAAGTTAAAATAATTAACTAACATCATCAAAGAAATTACCACCCTTAAAAGTACCGTCACTATAGGGCTGCACTAAGGAAATATCCCAAGAACCAAATAATAGGATAAAACCCTCTCACACGTTCATAGAATTATGATACATAGTTTTATAAAAACTCTAATGTTACATTCCTGTGAAAAATAAATAAAAACAGTGTTACCAACATATTTACAAATAGGACAAGGAGCAATTAAGATAAGGTTGGTTTCATAATACTGTAACTAATGTAAGAAATGTGTGAATATGCATACGTTATGGTATTCTACACGGAAGAAAGAAACGGAGGTTGCAACCAAAAGTGTGCTAATGTGTGTGGAGTTAGTGTGTTGAGCAGTTATTTCTCCTGTTGGCCATGTGATGCAACAGTCTCCCTGTCCAGGTTCCTTGTCAATCCCTCCCTTATTCCCCCAAATCTTCAAGGATCAATTTAGTAAGCATTACTATTACTGCTTATGTTTAAAAATATACATTAGTTGCAATCTTTATAAAACTGCCATTGTAACGTTCGCTTCGGCCATAAGAAAGCGATCTCTATTTATTTTTTTCTCTGTGGCTATTCTAAATAATGTAGAACACAGAACACAAAAATATAATTTATTTTATTATATTTGTATTGCATAAGTGAATAAATAAATACAAATAAGCTCATTTTTAAAGCTGTTCTTGTTGGAAACATTTTAATTTGACAAAGTAAACTTCACAATAGTTCCAATAATTAAAGTTTTTATCAAATGAGGCCTTTTGTTGCCAAAGACAACATTGTCAGGTTTTGTGTTAAGTCTAACGATGTTGTCTTTGACAACGAAAGTCCACATTTGATTATTAGAACTTTGAAGTTTATATTTTCTAGTTAAAAATAATATATTTACAAATAAAGAGGGATTCATAAAGCTCGCCATCCATCACCATAATATTTGTATGTTGAATATGGCACGTACATTGGTTTATGATTTACTGTATCATAAATATTAATTTATACCACAATATTTGTACATTTTGTGCTTATATCATAATACATTTTTGTTATGTAACGTACACTTGTTTTGTATTTCTACCAACACATAATATGCCGATTAAGAAAAACTATCTAAATCAAATAATACAATCGGCTCTTAAAGATCTTTCATTCAATAAATATAAGATTAAGAAATTGTTTACACATATACATATGTTGGTAACCCTTAAGACAAGGGTTACCAACATTCAAAAATAATTTACAATACTCTGATGTAAAGTTGTACAAGAGTTCAATATTTTTTCCTCGTCCAACTAACCGTATTACCGCAAATTATTCTGTTATCTGTTTCATTTAGAACAGTACAGAATGGGCGTGTTTCCCACGCTGCGTAAATCTAAAGATCCTTATCAAAATGTAAACAAACTAACAAACGGCGAATAAATTGAAGTGCAAAGTGTTTACAGTGAGGTTGACGGTACGCAGTGAGGTCAGCCACATGGTCAGGGGGGTGGCGGTGCTGGGGGTGGCGGTCGATGCTGGGGGCGGCAGAGGGTGGCAGGGGGCGGCGACACACATTCTCCCCTGCTGATGCGCGAGCCGTCCTTACCACGTAGACAGTCTGCACTTTCCTCTGACACCAATTCAGGACCTGTGGCCATCGGTGAAAGGAACCCCTAAATACGGAGGTTCCCTGGTGGGGTGGTACGTAAGAACCAGGTGATGGAGATTATTCAGTAACAAAACGACGATCGCAGATATATGGACGAATATGAGAGGCGAATGAGTGTAGATGAATGAGTGTCATTATCACTAAGGTAGAATTTGTCTAGAAAGTAGTGTCTACGTCAAAGGCAACCATGTCAAAATCGAGTATAGAACTTGTCAACTACAATATCTACAACACTTTATCCTCAAGTATCTGGATTACATCACTGCGCCACTAGTGCCGACAATGTTACACAAGGACAACTATATGACACTACAGAGAATAAAGAAACAGAGGTCGCATTCAATAGTAGCCTGAACAGAGCCCTCTGTTCCTTTATTAATTGTGGTAGGTAATAATCAAGTATAAATTTTAACTGTTCATTCAATAATAGTCTAAAAAATATAAAAATAAAATCTGTGATATGTATTAGTAAAATCGTTGAGTTTGTTATGATCAGTGGGGTGGAGTCCAGATAGTGTTTTCAATTTCTGATGTTTCCATCGTCCTTGTATTGGCCCTTAAGCTTTAAAGTGAATCTAATCAAGTTATCTAATATTCATCCTGCCAGAGAAATTTCACGGGGCTGACTCGCTTATGGAATTAAATATATTATAGACATCTTAAGTGCGTACTTACGTAATATGTTAGGGGTTCATATTGTATATATGCGCCCGTAAACAGTCACCTAAGTAGGCTATTTGGCAGTGGTACAGATAAATTAATTTACTCAACATTTCAAATGGTAGGCTTAAGGATTGGGAACCTATCCTTAGGGGGATGGCAACGAAACATCGAAAATATCGATAAATACGGTCCGATATATCGGAAATATCGATAAATATATTCCGATATATCGATATATTTCAATCGATATTTTCTTTCGATAATATCGTTTATATCGATATGTTCGTCCGATATATCATAACACTAAATATTGACGTTATTCTCTCTCCTCAAAATCATCACGTTTCGAAAAAAAAAACATTTAAATTGCCACTTGTACGTACAAAACATGCATTTAAATAATAAAGTAACTTTATTTGGTTTTTTACGTGAGATTAACGCACTAATATGTAATTTATTGTAGTCCAGTGGGTGGAACGGGTGGCGATCCTAGACGAATGCTATTGTATTATTCTTTATAATTAACATAATAATTAAAAGTATAATTATTCTTATTTACAATTTTTTCTTTCAACCCCATAGACAACTTTTTCGTTTTGATAAATGTATTAAATTTTGTCAATCAGTGGGATATTTTAAATAGCAACAGCAAATCATAAGTGTATTTTTGGTCATAACATAAGAGTTAGTGCATAATTTTATAGAGATAAATCATTTACAATTCGATAAATAGGTTACCCGATATATCGATATTTTTTCTTCTGATATTATCATAAGATCGATATTTGGTTTGCGATGTATCGGTAATTCGATATATCGATTTGTTGACAGTACTTGCCTGCCATCCCTACTTGCTGAGTTGTGTCGCTGCGAGATACAGCAGTGAGTGAATACTCAGGTGCAGTGTGACTAATGTAAAAACCCTTGATTTATACGAGATGACGACAAAAGAAATACTGCTCCATGGCGATCAAGTACGCCAATAAGGCGATTCCACTGAACGAGCGCAGCAAGTGCTGTGCTGAGTGACCTCGCTGACAACTGCAGTCACTCAGCACTAAAAACTAACGTTGACAAACCGTGCAAATATGTTCACAAGTTTGACTAAGACCACCAAGCAGTAAAGTCACTTATTACAACTATAGTTTGCGTCTAAAAATATATGTATGAAAGAAAGTTGGGTTGCGCAATTTATGAGCAAACCCCAAGTGTTGTGGAGATTGTAGGCGATATGTTCTACCACAGAGTAAATAGAAGTTCTACGCTCTGTCCTCTTTATACCGACATGGCGCCTGCTCAATGGTTGCCATTAGCATGAACAGTACTAGAGAAGTTGGGGTGTCCATGTTGGGTGGTAGTCAGTGTCCGAACGTTGTGTAGGGGAGAGAACTGAGTCAGGGCTGACTATGTGGTTCGGATTCCACGTAAAAATGTAAGTCCCTTGGCACAGAGTACAGTGTATAGAAGTTCTACGATCGGTCCTCAATGGGAGCAATCAGCGTGAACAGTACTCGGGAAGTGGGCTGTCCATTTTTGATGGTAGTCAGTGTCCGGATGTTGTGTAGGGGAGAGAACTGAGTCAGGCATGACTATGTGGTTCGGATCCCACGTAAAGCAGTAAGTCCTTTGGTTTTCCTGGCTACTGGGCTATTGTTAAATGGCCTTTCCTGTGCATAAGTCGAATTTAGTTAGTAAAAATACAGGTCATCCAGACTCATCCTACACATGTAAACATGCATAAACGTCTTAAAATATACACAAAGTTATGTTGTCGCTGTTTTAAATCTGAAAACAAAACCTTTTCCCTCTTGTGAAATTGGACTTGCGGCTTCACAGTCATTTTATGGATGATTCATAATTATCGAAATATATGAATAACTGCTGAACCGAATTCGGGCTATATTCATTGGTAAAACAAAAACTGTTTTATGTATGTTTTATCTTCCAAAATAATGAATGTGTCCGATGAGTTATTCCCAAGTTATAAATATACGAAACATTTCTAAATTGCAGCCGATCAATAACACTTTGATAAATAAAATACACCCTAACTTGGAAACGATTCGTGAAATTAATTTTGAAGATAAAATTTTAAATGGCTTGTAATATTCTAGTTCACCCTACCCGTCCAGAGGTTATTCGTATTTTTTACTGGCTCTCAAGATCCTAGTTCACTGCAACAGTTTAGGAGTTATTCATAACTTTTCAGTTAAGTGCCACCTACGATCGTAGTTCACTGCAACAGTTTAGGAGTTATTCATAACTTTTCCGTTAAGTGCCACCTAAGATCCTAGTTCACCCAAATCGTTCAGTTCTTCATATTTTTGGAAGATATTTTGTAATTTCTGTACATAAAATCGTAGGAACGTTCCAGATCCAAAATCGAAAAAGGAAATATTCTGACTTTTTTCTCAAGAATGGTATCAAGGTCAAACGTAACATCAAAATATTTCCTTGCTGTGGAAAATGGAACTAATGGTTTCTTATCGTGGCAAACAATATATGGGGTTGTTGTCTTTCTCACAGCGACAATAACAAGGGACTGCTAGTGGCTTTTCGAAGGAAACATTAGAGGACTTGGCTATGTATACAATGTATTTCAACCGTTCACTCATTATTATTAATAAAGTAATTTACATTCATAGTTATCCTTACACTTAGTGACTTAACCGGTACTATTAAGGGGGTACTCCATCCAACAATGGCGAAAATATGACATTTTATTTTTATTTTAGTTTATTATTAAAGACTATTTTCTGAACACTTCTAACATACTATGATGAACTGCACGTGTTATTTTGTTGCCTGGCATTGGCAACAATGCATTATTACAAAACAATTTTACTATTACAAGTTATATATGGTAATAACCAAGGTAAGTAGAATTATTAGGTAGGTATCATAATGACGTCATTAGAGAGAACAGCTGACTTTTAGCAGGAGCTGTCACTGTGTTTGAGGACCAATGTTATAACGACTTGCAAAGAACTACAGTAACACTTTACGATAATATCTTCAAATTATATAATTTACAATAAAACCAATATATTTTTAATTTTTAACATTTTTAAATTTAAATTTTAAATTTAAAATTTAGTTAAAAATTAAAAATATATTGGTTTTATTGTAAATTATATAATTTGAAGATATTATTAAGTGACCAATATCAACTCTCAATTTCACTACTTTACGATAACCTAATGTTTTAATAATAATGTTAACAGCTGATTTCTCACAGTAGTGTTTCATAGATATTTACTATTTATTAAAAAAAGAGACATTATTAATTAATAGGTTTGATTAATTTAAGAAGAATTTAATGTAATGCAGTTGTTAATTATTAAAATATAATGAGAAGTATTGTTAGCCTAGAAATAATAATGTTTGGTTATATTTGTTAGCTTATGTATTTCTAATTAGGAATGACAATAATGCAATATAAATAGGGGAATTTGTTATTCTTTCTAATTTTGCAAATGTAGAAAATAAAATTATGTTGGTTCTGAAAAATATGTTGACAATAATTAATTAGTAACGATAAATGTTTGGTTTACATAGTTCGTGTTCTCACGTTAATAATTATGATGCTACCGCCAAAGCAGTTTCTGCAGTTCCAGTTCCAGATACAAATATTAGTTATAGTTTACCGCAGCTGGCTACAGCGAGAACAGTTTCTTATAAACAATACTTTTATGTATTTTGTTCCGAAAAATAACGCTTATATCTACATCTGGTGGAACAATCCCTCCAATGACGTCATCAAGATATACCTTATGAAAACAATAAGGGATGGAAATAGCCAAAAAATGATTTTATTACCTTCCTAAATACATAAGATACTGGAATATGTAATTTTTCATAAAAAATAAAAGTTAATTCTTTTAAAGATGGAGTTCACCCTCAAACCACAGACAAAGAAAAATAAAACTGAAGTAACTAATTGTTATGGTTATTTTTCGATATATAATTTGCTAATTAATTCTTTTTTAATTGTTGTATTACATAAAGTGTAATTTTTCATCAGAATAATTTACAAGAAACCGTGAAATCGGAGAGAAGTAATATTGATCAAATTAGTTACTTTGAAAATCAAATGACTGCTACTCTGGAAAGGACAAACCTTCCGAAGTCCGGTTTGCGACAATTAATTTCTCTTGAATATATCTTTAATTTTATACCAACGACCTAGGCTTACATTGAAGATTTTCGGTCATCTCACGGGCTGTTCCCCTGATAAGATGAAATGTCGCTAAAGGCATCAAAAAGTAGCTTCTTTGTAACCATGATGGTGTACACGGATTCACTTATACAAGTCAACAGTTGTGAAAGCGTTTCCATATATATATTTTCACCTTGTAGGCTATATTTTTCATCTACAAATAGCAGTCTGTTTATATATATATTTTTTTTTTTTTTGAATGCATTTATGTTTATATTTGATTGTAAAAATTAGAGAGCTACCCGGAAAAGTTCAGTTATTTTTAAATGTTTTATTTTATTTACTTACTTTCCATTAATCGTCTTTTTTAATTATCATAGGATCAATTTAATCTTCTGGATTGTATTATAATGTTATTTTACATTACTCCTTCTCTGTATTCCTTCATTCTCTAGTATCTCCGATGAGAGCAACGTCTGAAACTACCCTTACTGTTGTAGTTATATAATTGTCTTCCTGGATTTTTAATTTTTACTTTTAGCCTATCTTATTTTGTTTTAGTTGACTCCGTTTTGTTCGGTTAGCCTTCTGTCGGGCACGCTCATTATATGTCCAAAATTCTTTCTTTCCTTCCTCATATAATCTGTAACCGGTTCATATTTCCTTGTGGACTTCGTCCTTGAGTATAAATCTCCAACATTCTTTTGTGTATCATTACTTGTGTAAGTTTCAAATATTCCTCTTTCAATTTTTAGTATTCTGTTTTATTTTTTTAATCGTGTTTTACTTACAGAGCACGAATTCTGGTTGGACTATTGTTTTGTAGTGTTTTACTTATCATTTAGTGTTCCCTTTTATTGTTACTAAAAGAAACATAATATTTTATCGTTAGTAGCCTAAAAGATATTATTTTCTACAGAAGACGGAAAAAAACTATTTTCGGTACGTGGAACTGTTCAATGAATAATAAATAATTCGATTATCGCAGTTGATTTCTGTCCAGTAAAACAAAATTTTTAATTGTTATAAGCGAATTCCTATTCGACTTCAGCTAGGGTATCCATTATAGACTGACATTTTCAATCTGTTTAGCTAATCTTCACCATTAGACGTTAGCAAAAAGCGAATTGTCCCTACGTCAATTGTATATCGTATCTGTAATCGCCGATTGGTCTACATCTATTGTATTTGGTCACGTGACTAAACCCATGTGTTTATTATCAATCCATTGAAGGATACGTTTCCTTCCTCCTTAACCAGTTCTTTGTGTTTTTTACCTCCAGGTGGCCTCTAACAACCAGCTGTTGCCTACCGACCAAAGAAACACCTGGGCAGTACATGAACCGCAAATCGCGAAGAAAATCGCTGGAAATTCCATTGAACAATTCACGGGAAGACAGCTCAATAACTGTGGTATTGCGTTTATTTATTTTATTTTATTTACTTATAAACACAATATTATACCAATTTTAATATTCTGTAGTCACTCGTTTGACTACGTCCTCTGAAACTATAATCATCCAAATACCTGCGGTACTTGTTTATTTCGGAAGTTGGTGATGTTTATTTACCATGAATTCTAAGCATTGAATCAGTTTTAAATTGACATTCTGTTACTGTCTTTGAATTCGTATTGTAAAAATCAAACTTACGAACGGTTTTATATGTTTACTTACCTACTCAACACAAATATTTGTTCTTCAATTTTGAAATAGGTCATACGTATTTTTAAAACGATTCAGCTACTAAATAATACATTAGTGATAGAACCATGAATATGACCTCATACATGTACGTATATGATTTTAATTTGCCTCTCACCATTCCACGCACGTACGTACTACGTTGAAGGCCCTCCCACCCACTGACACGTACGTATGTGGTACCCTCAAGGAATCCTGACAATACTACGCATATCTCTGTAACGTGTTCATGTCGAATTCCCATCTTTCGGAACCACCACGGATATCTTCTTACTACCAATATAACGTTAGATTTGTCTAGCCTAACAATAACTAAGTAGACTATACCAATATACCTCATATCTTGCTCCAACTACACGAATGAAGACGAGGTTGGAAATCGAGTGGTCTTTTGACTGGCTGACGCTACTGGTGGGGAAGGGAGGATGATAAAACGAAGCTATAACCATAGTTATGAGCACTTACAATATCAGTAACACTATCACCCAAATATCCTAAAAAATTAGCACCACTCCTTGTTATTAAACGTGTGGAATCAAAATTGATGGAAACAACAGCCGGAGTTTACATTTTAACTGTTTAGCGATAAGTATTTTTGGAGAAGTCTCAACACAGAACTCTCACTCGGTACTAATTTTAAAACACCACCCGAGGCACATTCTTCCAGTTGTTGAGCGGATCATCTAAACCAGATCCACCTTGACAAGCGGCGAGCCTGTTTACAACCAGTAGAGGACGGGTGTTGACTTTCACCCCACTTTCTCACGACTGACAAGGTCACTCACCCACTCTACTATCCGTCTGAGTGCTCGTTATCACCTATCAGTGTCTACTGATAAGATATAGTCCTCTCTATCCTCCCACTCGCTTCCTTGATTGATCATGCAACTGGACTTGGTACAAAGAACCTCATGAGGCGCGCCGCTTTAATACGCCATACAAGTCAGCCTACGTTCGCCCCACATCAAATAAACAATATAAAATTTTTTTTTTTTTATTAAGTTCAGTACATGACAATTGTTAACTTGACGTAACGTGAGCAAAGTGTTTTTGTTGGTGGTTGTCTTTCTGAATCACGTGGTTTTCGGTATGGGGTTCCACAGGGATCGGTACTTGTACCTTTGCTGTTTTTATGTTCCGAACAATGTTAAAGCCAATAACTTAATGAAATGTCATGCTACTTCCACTTCTAAAACTGATTTTTGTCAAAGTGTAAAACTGTTAGGCGTATATGTAGATTGTAAGCTGTCTGGGACAGATCACGTTTATTATGTGTGTGGAAGGCTAAAACAGGGTAGTCTTTTTGCTGACGCAGTTTAAGACAAATGTACAGTGGCAGGTAGGTTAACTTCTGCTCCTACTACAGTCACTATGTCCTACAGTGACTGACTATAGGACAAAGTGTGATGATGCAAGGAGGGCCAATCCAGTTTCTATGTTCCTGCGTCATCAACGCACCTCTTTCCTCGGAACGTGATAAAAACAACTCTTTCCTAATATCACTCTAAATGCTTCCAGCCACGACTGGTATACATTTTTTAGAACATCTGCAGCTTAGATAACTCCTTGTGTTTTTTTATAAATAATTCCACAATGTTAAATGTGTGATACTAAATTGTACAGAATTGGTATATTTAAAAAAAAATTATTTATTGCAAACAGAATAGGGTATTTCATAATTTTACTAAAAATGTTTCTTTTTTATAACCCTGGTGATATTACTAAGGCAATTCCTTCACATACATATGGATGAAATTCTATTTATAGGATTAAGATAGTAAAATTTAACAATGAAATGAAAAATGTTTTATCTATCGAGGCAAAGTTAGGACCATTAGGTCCTCTCTTACACTTAACCTCAATAAGTGCTTAATGAATAAATGCCTGCTTATTTGATCGAATAGAATAATAGCAAACACAATATACCAACTTTAGTATATTTTACAATACCGAATAAACAAACCCACATGACCTTGGCTTGATACATTTTTTAACTTGATAACATAGGATTTAACTTGAGAACCACCTTTCATGCTTTATTTGATACAATCGTTTACCCTAAAATATCTTCTTAAAATCGACTAAAATTTTGATAGTAAAATTATTTATTCAAGGAAAATAATATAGTAACATGTGACACCTTAAGTACTTTATTAAATTGGTAACTTGTAAGTTGTTCAATTTTGTATTAATACATTAATTCAATATAGAATCCCAGCCGAGGCCTACGTAAACTATCCCAGCCCTGTATGTAAACGCCTGACGAACTTTATGTATGCAATACCCGCTCTACATTTCTGTTGAGATATTGTGTCTCCTTATCACGGCGTCGCTGGCAACGAAACATTGTGTACACTGCTTATCAGACTATCAGCGTTGGTTATATACGACTGCAGGGGAAAATTATAAAATAAAATGTATATTCCAAATAGTATGAATATAAAATATAAATAAAATAAAAAAGACAAATATTCTACTGGTGTTTATCAATTAAAACAAATTTCTGTAATAAAATGAGCCTTCGTCACTGAAGACAACGGTCTATTGTGATATTAACAAACGCCGGAAGTCAGCTGGAGTAATACCGGAAATGAGACAATTTCGTCACCTGATAAACCGTGTTGGTACATCGTGCATGAGTCGGTCTTGCTGGTACAAATCGCACCACCTCTATAAAACACGCGGTTATGTGTATTGGCCCTCAAAAACCTAGTCACACGAAAAGCAAATTAATTAATTGAAACTATCGTAATAGCTCTTAACCTAACATAAAAACACAACTAACGAAATTTATAATAACATTAAAATAATGTTACTAAAGTAAACTGGAACGCTTCAAACATTAAAATATATTGAACATAACTTGTTATAAAACTAAATAAATGAATACCGAAAGAGTTCACACACAAAATTAACAAAATAATACTCCATAAAAAATGTTATGAGGAAATATCATATATAGTCCATTAATCTTTTTATTCACTGATTAAAAAATTCCATGTTTTTAATATTCATTTATTATTATTAAAATGCCGATCGTCGAGATATGTATGAATATTAATTTCAAAAAACTGTAAGTAATCTATATGAACGAATGTAATCTTTGTTACAAACTAACATAGTATGTTCTCCATAACGTGTAAAAATTAACATACATAGACAGCCAGTCAATGGTTATCAGTTGATTCCTTAAAAAAATTGTTTTAACTCTGATTGGAATATAATTATGAACATTTCAGCTGTTGAAGCTTACCAAGTAGCTAACAGTCAGTCATGTTTGTCTATATCAAGTGTAAAGTTGACTGTTCGATAGGCTTATATAGGTGCCTATATCCATATTCTGTATGCTTTTTTGGCAGCTTTAAATACGACTACAAATCTCTAATAAAGGTTTGATGTTGGATAACGTATTTTACCAAGCAAAATAAGTTTTTGTGTCAATGATTACTTGGAGAATCATTAGTTAATATAAAGTAAAGTATTTTGATGATCAATTTATGCATGTTTAGTATCCGAGAACAATTTTGTGGAGTTTTTACTTTTTTATCAAGGGAGCCGTTGCGCTTCGTAAGCATTCCTTTGGTAGCCCCAAAAGTGTATTCAAAACAAGCAGTGAAATAATAGTGTTTACAGGACACATATAACTTAAGAGTCTTCAGACCCTGTCGGTCATGTTGGTATGGGATCATAAGAACAATGTTATTTGCGAATCCATATTTCTTCGTTATTTCTTGACCAACAGTTTAGTATGTGGTGTCGCCATATTGCGTATTGGGTTAGCTTTTGATATTTTGAGTACATAAGCCTAGTTTTGAAAAATAGGTGACAATAAAAACTTAAAACTTTATGTTTTTTTATATACAACTAATTATGAATTCGCAAAGCAATTTCAACGCGCAATTTCATTCTTGATAAAATGCAACTCGTTTGGGAAAAATCCGTTTAAAAATAACTGTTTAGTTACGATACACGTGATCGTATGTCCGGTTAAAAAAATAACATTGTTCTTATGGGATTAAAACCAACATGGCCGACAGCCTCCGACAGCCTCTGCAGACTTTTAAATTCATACCAAATTACAATTTTATCAAACGATCGTGAGGTTCAACGTGCTTTCCTGAAAATAGAGATTTCACGAGCTATTTTTAGAAACGATTCACACTCTAAGCGTTTCATATTCGACCCCATTAGATTCGATCTTTTTGGATTGGAGCCGATATCGGTTAGTATTCGTTCGCGTCGTGATGTTTGAGGTTAGATTGTATCACACAAGTGAAGTACGCGTGGAGTGTTGCATGTAAACATCGCACCAAGTGTTATCTTAATGGAGCACTAATTGTGGCATGTCTTTTCGTTTATGGGACCATATGTTACATGACAGACGATTTGTGTAGCAAATATGGACGTTTCATTGGTGCTGAATGTTCTGCATAGTATGGTTTGACGCAGAGAAAAAAATAATAGAGGTCGCTTTCTTACGGTCGCAGCGAACGCCTCAGTGGATGTTATATAAGTAAATACATTACCCACTAAGGCATCTGAAGTAATAACTGACTAACTGCTACGTTTATCCTTGAGGAATTGGGGGAAATAAGGGAGGGACTGACGTGATGCCCCATGGCAAACTATTCGACAGATTGTTGGTACACTATTGGATGCGACCTTTGTTTCTTTCTTCTCTGTGGTTTTGATAATTAATAGGTTGGGTAGGGTTATTATAAATAATCCACAGAACCGAAACAGACATAAACCATCGGGGGTTCCCCCGGGGGGGGAGAGCAACATAAAATAAAACATTCATAAGTAATTTTTTTGTATTTAAATCAATTTAGTCCCTTGTGGGATGTTTCAGTAATATTAATTCGAACTCATATTACAACCACTGTACATTTTTATACATAGTTTTTTTTGTGACGTTAACTTGTACTGTATTTTTATGAAACAATAGGAATAATCACTTTCTTTATCCTTTAGTTTACCAGATATTAAACTCGTTTTCTATCTTAATCTGTCTTTAAAATGTGAACATCCTTATAAATTTAAACTTCCATACTAATACATACTCGAATGACTAACTTTTTACATATGAAAATTTGTTAAATAAATAAATTAAGCAAAGATTACCTGTACAGAAAACTGGTGATAATATTGGATTTTTCAATCTTAAGAGAGGCATTTTTGAAACTTTTGTTGAACACTATGGTGAAAGAATTGCTTTACTTATAATCTAAAATTACTATAAATTTAAAAAAATGTAATTTACGTAAAATTGCTTGACTTCCCTGATATTTACAGAAAAATAAAATTCCCTGATCTTTCCCTGTTTTCCAGTTTTTCCCTGTCAGTGGCCATCCTGAACAAGGAACAAAGGGTCGTCTTTGAGCCAGTCTTTATTTGAACACACCAAAATCGTATTTCCAATTGAACTTGTCAATAACCGCTTTGCTGTAGATTCTAAGTCATGTACATTTTCTGACTCTATAGTGCAGTTTATCACAGACCGTATGTTAAATTGAACGGGGACTTGAGCTCATGCGACCTTCCGTTTATCCGGGTTTTTTCTTATCCGGTCTGCCAGCGATAACCGTGCCTAGACGATATACTGTAATTATGTACTTTCAATGCCGATCGCCGGAAATGAAAGTGGGAGTTGCACAGTGCATATTTAGTGCAGAAAAAATATGTGATGTTAAACGTCAAAGAACCACCACAACAGTTGGACATTTGTTGGAAACACTTAGCGAGGGTTTCCGTACGTGTGTAATTTGTCCGTTTGTTCAGCCTTCCAAAGAACCACCACAACAGTTGGACATTTGTTGGAAACACTTAGCGAGGGTTTCCGTACGTGTGTAATTTGTCCGTTTGTTCAGCCTTCCAAAGAACCACCACAACAGTTGGACATTTGTTGGAAACACTTAGCGAGTTGGTTTCTGTACGTGTGTAATTTGTCCGTTTGTTCAGCCTTCCAAAGAACCACCACAACAGTTGGACATTTGTTGGAAACACTTAGCGAGTTGGTTTCCGTACGTGTGTAATTTGTCCGTTTGTTCAGCCTTCCAAAGAACCACCACAACAGTTGGACATTTGTTGGAAACACTTAGCGAGTTGGTTTCCGTACGTGTGTAATTTGTCCGTTTGTTCAGCCTTCCAAAGAACCACCACAACAGTTGGACATTTGTTGGAAACACTTAGCGAGTTGGTTTCCGTACGTGTGTAATTTGTCCGTTTGTTCAGCCTTCCAAAGAACCACCACAACAGTTGGACATTTGTTGGAAACACTTAGCGAGTTGGTTTCCGTACGTGTGTAATTTGTCCATTTGTTCAGCCTTCCAAAGAACCACCACAACAGTTGGACATTTGTTGGAAACACTTAGCGAGTTGGTTTCCGTACGTGTGTAATTTGTCCGTTTGTTCAGCCTTCCAAAGAACCACCACAACAGTTGGACATTTGTTGGAAACACTTAGCGAGTTGGTTTCCGTACGTGTGTAATTTGTCCGTTTGTTCAGCCTTCCAAAGAACCACCACAACAGTTGGACATTTGTTGGAAACACTTAGCGAGTTGGTTTCCGTACGTGTGTAATTTGTGCGTTTGTTCAGCCTTCCAAAGAACCACCACAACAGTTGGACATTTGTTGGAAACACTTAGCGAGTAGGTTTCCGTACGTGTGTAATTTGTCCGTTTTATCAGCCTTTTTATTATAATTTCCGTATTTTTATTGGTACGTTTAAATTTAATCTATCTTTTTCACCGCTTCTCACAATTCAGTTTCTAGTTGCAAACAGTTACTCTGTTTTTGTCAGCTCCCTTCTCGAAAGTATATTTACTATTGAATATTATTTATATTATTATTTACATTGAAAAAGAGTCTTAATAACGCAAAGTATTTTTACAACTATACAACATTAAAATATATATACATAAACGTACGACAGTATTACCTCAAAATGTTTATAGAATAAAAAAATAAATATTACCCGTAGCTACTAGTGCTTCTAAAAAGAAATAGTAATCAAAAGCTCCGTTAAAAATGCTTTCAAGAAATGGAATATAAAAAAGATAAAAAACCGTAAAAATGTGAACACAACGGAGTTTAATACACGGTTTTATTAATGCAGAGAAGGACGTTATCAGGACATATTAAGTAAACTGCAATTTGTACCGGTCCTAAATCATTTCTTTTTCATGGCACTAAACTGCAGTACTATAAAATTTTGTAAAAAAGCGCTTTAATAAAACAACTGTCGACACAAGATTGAAGTTATTTTGTTAATTAGAAAAAACTTTTATATAATATAAACATAACTGTAACTATATTAAAATATATATACTTACTATATTTACTATCTTCTTAAAATGCAGATAGAATTTCAATGTTCTAAGTCTAATATTGTTTTAATTGAACATTTTAAAATGGAACTATGTTAAAAAATACTAGAAATGTGTGTTTTTTTAACCTTCCAACCAAAATAAATTTAAAAAAACGTAATTCGTTAAATTTGCAATGTCCATGGTGTGACCGCAAAGTTAAATATAGGTGCGGTATATTGTTAATTTTTTTAAATTATAGATTCATAATTGAGTTTCAAACTCGAATACATTATTCGTATATTGAAACCAACAGTAGAACAGTTTATGTCTACTGAGGTAGGCGTGAATTGAGTGGGCTTAATATGTGATAATGGTTTACAGTACATTGAAGTCACGCTTTTGATACATCGTTATAAGTAAAAAAAAAGGAAAAAGATATTCTGACTTGGCAGATCATAAATTTTATAAGTGTCATTAGAATAAATACGATTAAGAGAGCGGTTTAAACTCAGTTTCGTTATTTGAAAAATACAGTTTCGCACTAAGTGTAAATTTGAGTTGTTATATATAAACAAAATAGCAATTCTTTGACCTACATTTCCTAAAGAATACTTGTTTTAAGTAATGAGTTGTATTTAATTTAGTAAAATATATGCATTTATTAGCAAAATTGTGATTCTAGACTGAAAACAAAATATAAAAATTATTTGTAGTAAAGGACCAGTAGACAATTGTGATACAACTCGTCGGTCGTTTATATATTTTACATACATGCATACAATGTCCTGACCACTGACCACACAGCACTTCGGTGCCGCCACAGAGATTATCTAGAGTAATGACAAACAGTGACAAAGTGCAGTGATAAGCGGACGGTTCACAGAGCCGGTTTTGTAATGAATTTTCTCTGTTGTGTTACGCTGGTAATTAGTGATGGCGTATGTACTTGCCGTATTATGGCTTAATCACTTCCTATATCTTAACGAATATACCACCCGTCCACACTCACTCGTACAGTGGTATCTACCCAACCGCCCGCCCGCCCATACACGTTCAGTGGTATCGACCCACCCGCCCGCCCATACACGTACAGTGATATCTATACGTCAATACCACTGTACGTGTATGGGTGGGTGGGTGGGTTATCTTATGTTTGAACGTTTAAGTTGTCTGGAGTTTGCAAAGTATATTATAGTTACGTGAGCATTTAAAAACTTTTAAACATAAAATTGTAGTATGTAAGAGTATCAAACCTAAATACATGGTTGTTTTGTATTGTACTAGGTAATTACTGCAAGGTGTGTGTTATAATAATACATTTTTATTTCGTCTATTTTAGCGTATATACTTCCTATATTTTGACTTGTATACTTTCTATAATTTAGCGAGTGTACTTTGTATATTTTAGCGAATGTACTTCCTATAGCGTATGTACTGCCTATATTATAGCTTAAACACGTCCTAAACGAATATATATTTCGTGTATTTTAGCGCATATACTTCCTATATTTTTGCATACATAATTCCTAAATTTTAACGAGTGTACTTCCTATATTTTAGCTAATGTACTTCCTATACTTTAGCGTATGTACTGCCTATATTATAGCTTAAATACTTCCTATATCTTAATGAATATATTTCGTGTATTTTGGCGTATATACTTCTTATATTTTAGCCTTTGTGCTTCCTATATTACCGAGTAAGAATAGGTATTCCAAGTACGACTATGTAATAAAATTTAAATGATAATCGTTGACGTTGTGATATTCCTTCTCTAATAACGATATGTTATGTTTACATCGAAACATACTGACATTTTAAATATTTTTATTAGACAATGTGGATCACTGTGCGTTTTAATTGCATAATAAAATGACTGCTTTTGTAAGGTGTTCATATTTTTTGCTTTCCCCGACTCACTCGACTTATCAGAAGTTGTTATTAGAGATTTTTTCATAAAAAGCACACATATATAATCTTATAGTTCGTTGCCCCTCTTAATTCTAAGTATCAATAGCATTGAAAAATTAATGAAATCCTTCGTTAAAAACTAATTTAAAAAACTAATTTAACAAATACTGAAATATGTTTTGTCAATCAATAAATCGAGACAAATTACCGTCTCCTGTGGTGTGGGGGAGGGGGGATCAAAACGTAGGGACACACAACTGAAATTTCAGACAGTCCCGGAAAATTCGAGACATCAGGTCCGCTCAGTTTACATGAGAAAGAAGCGTTCATTTTAGGAATGTTCACATTGTGTATAAATGGTGAATCACGGTCGTGACTAATAAGGAGTTGTACGTGAAGCGTACAGGCGTGGCTCCTAGTTCTATAATCTCCGTATTGGGGGGATTTAACGCATGAATGCACTCAGCCTATCTGGACACGGTCCCTGATATGACCATCGACACGTAACAACCTGGCGGTTTCCATTTTCAAGTTGAATGCCGCCCGCACAGGTGATCTGTTGAGTCAGTGGACTTGAGGTGCGCGTGTGCCGGCGGTGGCGCGTGCGTACGACAGCTGACCTTGGCCCAGTAACGCCGTCACCTGTCTCGCAAAACGCGGCAAAACACAGTTATTACACATAGCCGAAAACTCGAGCTTACCTCCTGCAACCTTGAGCTAGCTTACTGCCTCCTCGAGTAATGGATGGCTTACGTAACGCAGATAGAGCCGTGGTACGTAGGGATGGCAATCATATATCGATATATCAGAAATATCGATAAATGTTTCGATATATTACAGTAGTATCAATATTTTCTTTCGATAATATCGGCCATATTGATATTTTGGTCCGATATATCATATCTCTAAATAATGACGCCATTCTCTCTCCTCAAAATCATCACGATTCGGAAAAACACTTTAAATTGCCTTTTATGCGTACAAAACATGAATGAAATAATAAAGTAACTTTATTTAGTATTTTTACGTGAGGTTAACTCATTAAAATGTTGTTTAGTGAATTAATTTGTTTAACTTTTAGTGTTTAAGAAGCTTAGTGGCATTTTTAAATGTGAAAACAAAAATGCCGATTGTAAATTTCAGATGGAGTTGATATTGGTATTCCTCGTTGTTAGTAAATTTTTACAATATATAAATTTAAATATAAATTTGTGTTGCCTGATGATGCCAGCTTTGCTGGCGAAAGGCCTCGAAAAAAGTATTATTTATTGGCGATTTTGTAAAAATTTACTAACAAAAATGCCAATGTTATTACTTTATTATTATTATTATTTAACAATTACCGTAATAATTAAATCTATAATTATTTTGATTTTTTTTCATTCAACCTCACAGATTATAACTTGTTTTGTGTAGATATAAATGTATTTCATTTTTACATGCAGTGGGCTATTCTAAATAGTGACAACAAAACATGAAAGTATTTTTTGTCATGACATAAGAGTGCATAACTTTAAACAGATAAACCATTTACAATTCAATACATCGGTTACCCGATATATCAATATATTTCTTTCTATATTTTCATTAGATCGATATTTGGTTTGCGATATATCGATATATTGAAAATATTTGACATGCCTAGTGGGACGTGCTCTAGGACATTCAGCTGAGCATTCGTTGGAAACTGTCCTTCCTATATTATTTTAAGTTATGTATTTTTCGAGAGTAAGCCTACACAGCCTTGACAGTCGGAACTAGTGGCACAGTGCTGTAATCCGCTTCTCGGCGACAAATTGTTTAGCAGATTGTAGGCGAAATGTTCTATACTCGGCCCTCAACCAACACGGCGTCCGCGCCGTAGTTACCATCAATGTGGACACTACTGAAGAAGTCTGGGGTGTCCGTGTTGGCTGGTAGTATAGTGTCTCAACTAAAGTACGCCTTTTAACATCTGAAGAAATAATTACTACGTTTATCCTTGAGTATTTTGGGGGGATAAGGGAGGGACTGACAAGGTGCTGGCCCTTCCATTCGCATGGCAATCTATATAGAACTAACTACTGAATATTTAACGCACTATTTGATGTGACCTCTGCGTCTTTCTTCTCTGCGAGAGGTGCAACATCAACGATGTCCTTTTTAATGAAATGCCTGTATTCAGAGATAAATATATTGAAATATAAATATTTTCTTCAAACATGATGGCAACCGTAACACTAACAGACTGCAAAAACTATATGGAATAACCGATCGTTTTATTAATTGTTTATAGAATAGTTTGATGACCTTGAATGTTCAAACTTAATTATTAACTGTGACTCAAAGACGCCGTAGCAGTTAAATATGTCCTTCGCGCTCTGTCCTCAACACTGAATCAAGGCTTCACATGGTTTACCAGTTCTGATGTTTAACTTAATTAAAGGAGGGGGTCCGATTGATTTTCAAATTTATCGACAATCCGTCCGATGTTTGTCTTAAAATTGTATTATTTTTATTTTTTTATTTTATTCAGAAGTGAGAGTCCGATTCCATTTTAACCTTACTCCGTCAATGCCCCATAGACTATTGATCTGTCCGGGGAACTTATCAGAGAAGTAGGGGGGAGACACAAGTAAGGATGGCAAATATTTTCAAAATATCGATATATCGCATTATCGATATATCGCTAACCAAATATCAATCTAACGATAATATCGACAGAAAATATCGATATATCGGTTACCTGATATATCGAATTGTAAATATTTTATGTGTATACAGTATGCACTAACTTTTATGTCATAGGCCAAACCAAAAATACACTCGTGTTTTGCTGTGACTATTTAGAATAGCCTACTGAAAGTAAAAATTAAATACATTTATCTACACGAAACAAGTTGTATTCTGTGGGATTGAATTATAAAAATTGAAAATAATAATAGTTATAGCTTTGGTTAAAATATAAATTATAAAATGAAAATTTAATAACATTATTATTATTTTTCACGTTTAAAAACGGCATTAGGCTTCTTAGAAACACTAAAAATTAAACAAATTATCTGACTAAACCCACTTCCAATACTTGTCAGGTATATCATTAAAAATAAAAGATAGGAAATCAATGTTCCACTTTCGTTTTTCGAAACAGTTTGGAAAAGTCTGTTTCGTTTTTCCGAACTAAATAATGTTACTTTATTATTTCAATGCATGTTTTGTACGCTCAAGGGGAAATTTTAATGTGTTTTTTCGAATCGTGATGATTTTGCGAATATAGAATAACGTCAATATTTAGTCATATAATATATCGGATCAAAATATCGATATGAGCGTTACTATCGATAGAAAATATCGATACTATTATATCCATATATCGAAACATATTATGGTTATTTCAGATATATCGATTTATCATTGCCATACCTAGACAAAAGTACAGTACAATGTAACACTACTAATAAAAACTTAGTCAATACCAAGATTCAGACCTGCGCTATCTATTATTCAAGGTCCCTGACAAGCCTTGACGCCCTAGACCAACTGGCTCTCCCAATATAATCGGTTGATTGATAGAACGTATATAAAAAAAAAGGTCGACGACTACATCATTGTATAAAGAAAATGTATATGTTGACTTCACATTACGAAAACATTTTTAATGTAGAGTGGTAATAAAATGCAACTAAATTAAAAATGCAAACGAGGACGAGAATCAAAACTAAAATACATGAATATTACAGGACACGTAAAATTTTTAGCTGAATTTCACGCACATTACAAAGACGGTTGACCAGTAAATTAGTAAGGTAGTAAAAATACGACTTTTTAACGACACGACAGAACTGACGATGACGTCTTAGACCATGAAATGTCCGAACACGCGCGGTTACTTCAAGTTTAACCGAATATTATTCAAATACGAGACGACGACACGACTTGAATTGTATACATGAGTGTGTATGACCTGTGCAGTTGTTTTACTAACTGAGCACGACTTATGCTTAGAGAGGGTCATTAATTAGTAGCCCAATAGCCAGGGAAAATAAGGAACCTACAACTTCACGTGGAATCCGAACCACGTAGTACTGGTTTGCTGTTCAGCTAAGGAAACAAGACACGAAACGCGCATTACAAAAACCGTTAGTTATTTGATAGGTTATAGCCTATGTGCAAAATAAATGAGCTTTTACAAAAGACTGTACAATCGTCAATGTTACGGACAGTATTTTAGATGAATTTTATATTTTTTTATTATAATGTTATTATTTTAGATTGATTTATTGAAATTATGGAGACTTGTATTAACACAATAAAGCAACACGTACAGTTCCGTAACACATCATTGGCAATGTATTGCAAATCACTGCATCACATAATCATTATTTACTACACATTATTTTTAACGATCAATAAATCACTCATTATAACGTTCTAAAATACCGTTTACCACAACTCTTCGTGTTGATTTTACATTACTACATGTTCTTGTTGTGGTCACTTGTTGATCATAAGGGTGATTATACCAATTGACTGTCTGAATTATGACAGATCCTCTGGCTAGATATAGTGTTAAAGTAGCTTATAATTCGGTTATACAAAGTCGTATTGCTATTGTAGTAATAATATAGGTTAAGCACTAGTGGAGGGTTAAAACTACCTGTAACTTACGGCTGAACGCAAGAACTAGTTTTACTAGCACGTGAATTACTATAAGTCATTCCTTCACTATAAGTAATGTATTTAAGAAAGCAAGGACGTCTGATTGTAAAAAAAAACATTTGATACGGACCTGACCGTTTATCGAGAGAACCGCTCTTCTTTATGAAAATTTTTAACGGTTTCTGTGCCAATCCAGTAGCCCCTAGATGGTGCGAGAATGGCGGATAATTTGCCCCAAGCGGAGCAAAGATCTTTTCAAATGAAGGTCGGGACGCGTTCAGATCACACCTTAGGAAACTTCTAGATAGAGACATCTTTCGGTCGAATAGTCGGTATGAGTTCAAAAACAGTGGCATATATTTTGTCGAACGAAACTCGTCAATGTTTAAGTGACGTTAATTACTGTATATAAGAGTGATTTAATTTCAAGGGATAAAGTAGTATCTAGTAATGAATTGTAAATAAGAGTAATAGTAGTCACAGACTGGGATCGTCTTTTGTCATTTAAGACTCTGTTGGAACATAAAAATATGATTAAAATGAAAATACGTATATTACAGAATAGGTATTACCATACAAAATCTTTCAACAAAATTACAACGATCGGGTGAGTCATCACCTATCGAACGATTCATACACATTCCAATGATTAACCGAATGACGTACATGAAGTCTAGAATAAACATGAGTAAGCTGTGTTTTAGTAAGATTGGAACTGTCGCCTTACACCTCAGTCGGCCGTTTCCACTTTCCAGTGATATTGTTTGGTGAAAACACAAAACAACGGTCTTGAACAGACGCCAAGCATGACGACTGTTTCGTAGTATCGCGTCGTAGTTCGTTTACGATATACCGAGCGATAAAAATAAACACACGTGAATTATTACAAATAAAAACACACCGTGGTTGTTTTGCGGTATTTCGGAGCGAATAGGTTGGCTGTGGGTTGAAAGTACAATAGGCCTGGTCAGTTGCAAATCAACGTACATATTTAATTTCCACCCACTTCGACGCACCCCTCTTTGGACAGCCAGTTCACGAATGAACTACAAATGTGGGAGAGGGGTAGTCCATGGTGTATCTAAAAAAACCCCTATATAGGTTGATTGTAGACATAGACCTTCTATAAGGTAAGTGGGATGGGTGAGGCATATGATTATATTTTTTTCCGAATCCGGCCCACTTTCAATACATTTTAGATCGTCTAAATTCTTGTCAATCGTAGGTTTTTTCTATACATTTTTGTATATTTATTTATATATACACTTATTTTATTTCTCATTTTATAATCGTTGATGTGGTATATTATGTCATTTAGTTATGTAAAGTTTACTCAGCGACTTCTCCCCACACAGATGTATAGTCTACGCGCAGTTAGTGGCTTAAATAATACTGTTTTAGTAAAAAATACTAAATAATTATGTTATTCTAAACTATTCTCCATTGTATACATATATATATTGCTACTGATGTATTTATTAACTAAAATTCCAAGATTTTTGCTTAAATATTAATATTGCTTGAATACTAAAAAATATAATTAATTTTTAAGTAATCGAATTTGAAGAACGTGTCAATAAAATCTGAATTTTTTTAAATCGAAAAGTTGGTACAACCATCATCCCAGATTGGCCTCTAAGAAATTGGGGGACACTTTTGAAATTTGGGACAAAATCCAGGATTTGTACAATTAACAAAACAATAATTGAATTAATAACTAATTTTATGTTACATATGACGTGCAAAATTAAGTATCTGCATTAACGCATATTTATAGTTATTTAGGCCTGCTGGTTTAGAATTGAAACGATAATATATGTGCATGTTATGCGTTGAAATATTTATCAAAACATTTGTTTAAAAGACTATTTTTAAATAAAATGTTTCATTAACCTTGACTAATTAAAGATAATTATGATCTTGAACAGTCATTCTTGTTAGGAAAGATGTCTGTTATGAAAGAAAATATGCCTTTTAACGTTCGAGGTGCGATGAGTACATACACAATGTATCGGCGAGGTGCGTTAGTTAACACGTCTGAGAACCTCGACTAATCTAAAAGATAGTTTTTATAAGTGGGTTTGTTATTAACTGCCCACTTAACGATGAAAGCCTTTCACTCCCGAATACATACTTCAATAGACAGACCTACTTTCCCGTAAATATTAGCCTACACATTACACGTGTAGGCCTAAAAAAATGTGAAAACGTTGTGATAGAGGTCGAGAATACTTTCTAGTTCACAGTACTAACGTTTTGATGTTGGTTATTCCCGTATTCAGAGATACGGGACCCTCTTGTTACTAAAAAACAGGTTATTGTGAGTATACCTATTACAAACAGGAACTTCGGAGGCGAGGTCTGTGGACAGATAGTAATGTTAATAGTTACAATTAATTTACATATTTAACTTTAATAGGTCTTGCCAGACACGTTATAAGTGTCAACGTTTTTTTTTTTTTCAACACACCTACAAATATACTGGGCTATTATTACGTGTTTATCTTTAAAGTGTTAACCTGTTTGCAGAAATCATTTGAATCAAAACATAAAGCTTTTAAAAAAAAATCGTAAATTAAAATTAAGTTTCCCAAACTTGTAAACAAAGAGTCCGTCTAAATACATTAAACATTCTAAGAACAATTAATAGTTTGCTTATACCAAGATATCTCTCACGTGATTGATAATTAAATGCATCAAGACAACAGATACAAAATGACGTCCATCAATTTTGAAAAAAAAAAAACTAACAAAAAATACGACAATAGTCAATACCATGTTGTCGAAGCACTGACATCACGTGTGTCATCAACCGGCTTCACAAACTACTAGTTTAATTAATCTGGTATAATTAAAAGCAATAAAAGACTATTCTTCAAGGACGTAATAAATGTCTGCAACAATTGGTTCCCATAGATAATAATAACATCACGGAAAAGCGTCTCTAACAATTAAAACCAGTCAATTACTTCAAACAAATTACAAAAAATAACATGTATTTCACGCAGTATCTCTCACTCAACATTGTTATTGAGATAGTTAACTGACGATATTACACGACCGTAGAAAGGTCGCCATTGGGATTATTTATTACTGCACGTGTTGAGTAGTGGTCTGAATTTGGATTTTTTAAAGGAAGAGTAATATCCAAAAATTAAGATTGAAAACGTTGTTCAGATTCTACAAGACGTGTGCTCCTTAGTTGAACTCTATCCTGGAATATTAATAAATTCTAAGGATCGTTCAACTATACTTTTTTAAGAAGATACCGATCTCCTTTTTTATATTTCTCTGCCCATTCCCCACAAGCTATTTTGATCTTTGCGGGGAACTTATTCAGTGTAAAGGGGGAAGAACCAGCACAGTACAAGGTGAATATTAGCCTACTGATTTTATATTCAAATTATTAAATTTTCAATAAAACCAATAAATTTTAATTACAACTTGGGCTTTCGCCAGCAAAGAAAGGTCTAGTTGAAATTAAAATTTATTGCTTTTTATTGAACGTTTAATAATTTGAATATATTTAAGTAACAAATATCAACTTCACTACTGATATTACGTGTCAGTAAAAGTCAGGATACGAACCTGCACTAAATCTAAGTCCTCTCATTCGTCTTCGGTCAGCCTTTTTTACACTTATTAGTGTTTTCACGATTCGGCCTAATGTTTTTCCTTCGTCAATATCCTTTTCTTCTTCCGTACACCAACATTGTCCCTTGTAAACAACCCTTAATGTAGTAATCTATTTTCCCTTTCACAATCGTCAGTCAGATTTTTCTTCCTCTTTGCATTTGTTGTCAGCTTTTCGCATTAATCCTATCTTCTTGGTACTTCCAATTATGTTCTATCATACTCCCTCCATTAATTTCATCTCCACTAATCCCTCCCTCTATTAATCCCCATTTCTAAATATCCTAAGAGTTTTTATCTTGCTTTCTCAAAGTTCACCTTTCTTACATCCACACTATATTTGTAAAATGTTGTTAATTGCTTTTTTTAGTTCTTTTAACAGTAGTCCAGTCAATGCTTTCTTTTCTTTTATTTTTATTCTTCGTGTGGAACAGATATGTCCAACTTCTCTTCCTTGCTGTAGTTAACATGAGCTTTCAGTTTTAATTTTCGGTTTAGAATTATTTTCTCTTCTCACATAATAGTTATTTTATAAGCTTCCTCTTCATTTCCAGTGCACGCCATGTTTTTTTTCTTTTTTCAATATTTTCTTCGTTTATCCCATTTACTGAATCAAATGTGATCCTGTTAATCACCTTGTTGCATTTATTTTTCCAATGCTATTTTGAGTAAAAACTGCTCTTTATCCGTCACTCAGTTCATTGTTTTGTATACTCCTTTTTTCCGTCTTGTTCCAAAGAAAAGTTTAATTCTACAGAATCATATCATACTACCAATATATTTAGAGTGCGTAGTAACAATGGCGATATAACTTACAAGACAGTAGTTAGTTTATACAATTCGTAAAACATGAAAATGTCTCGTTGCAAATATGTCAAATAAGCAAATGTTCTTACTGAATTAAATGCCGAAATCAATTGTCACACTGTTCTACATGGCTATCCAGTTGCAGGATGACCGATAGACGAGACCTTGTGATACGAGTTCCTGCAGGAATGGGTGTGGGTGGGATCCGGGGGTGAATCTTCCTCCCACGGCTGTGATCAGCTGTTTACAACTACCATTAGTGTTCTGACGTCATTCCGTTACAAATACCAACAACCTCTTCTCGTTAATCACGTGCTACCTAGGAGACACGTGACCACCTACTCCTTTGCACTCTGGCAACTTCGGAACGTAGGGGTGGTCATATATTGGTCATAAGTCTGTATTATTTTTATGGATTTCACGCCATTATTTAAACAATCACTCTTGTAACTATAAAACAATAGCGAACGTCGGTTTTATTTTCAGACGTTAACTACATCGGAGGTAGGCTAAATCAATGCCGCTTGTTTGCTTGAATTTAACGACTGTGATTAGAGTACCACTAGGTAAATGGAAACAATTAAAGAACCTATTGTTCCTGTGCTTTATTACTCATGACCGGCTATCACATGTAACGAGCAATAACTGCTCTTATTGCTGTGTATTGCACTCTTGCACCGTAAGATAGTCAAATGAAGTAGAGTAACCACACAACAAAATACATTACAGTAGGCTACTTCACTCCTTGTCACCAATGGTGAGACAAATATCAAATGATAGTGACCAATTTAAAATGTTTTAAAAAGATTGATGTTACCAAATATGTAAAATATGTATAACTTGAGGGCCTGTGACAACCACCCAAGTACACAAGCATAACTTGAGGGACTCTCCCACCCACCCACGTAAACAAGCATGACAGGAGACTCTCCCTTCAACCGCGCTCACACGAACGATTTGAAGGACTTTCATCCACTCACGTACCACAAATACGACTTCAGGGACTCTACAATCCATGTAAACAAGCATGACTTGGGAGACAATCACTCCAACCACGTACATAATCACGACTTGGGGGACTCTCCCATCCACTCACGTAACACATGCACGACTTGAAGGACACGCCCTTTATTCGCGTATCACAAGCATGACTTTAGAGACACTCCCTCTACTCACATAACACACGCACGACTAGAGGGACGACTCCCATCTACTCACGTAACGCGCGCTCAATATATGGGTCCCTAATATACACGTAACACCTTCACTATTAGATGCATCGTAACAGCTATGACACCTAAATACAGACCCGACTTAAGGAAACCTCCTGCCTAACTAAACACAACGACTACCATCCCTTACACCTACATATCAGTGTTCAACATGGCAAATAATTACTATGTGTAAAGTTACGGATTTTATAGTTGAATCGCACAACACGTTTAGTAGTAAAGCAGTTTCAATCACAGCAAATACTTCGTGTAACCTTACGAACGGCGTAGTTGAATCACACAAGTTAAGTAGTAAAGCAGTTTCCATCACAACAAATACTTCGTATAACTTTAAGAACGGCTTAGTTGAATCACACAACAAGTTAAGTAGTACAGCAGTTTCGATCACAGCAAACACTTCGTGTAACCTTACGAACGGCGTAGTTGAATCACACAACAAGTTAAGTAGTACAGCAGTTTCGATCACAGCAAACACTTCGTGTAACCTTACGAACGGCGTAGTTGAATCACACAACAAGTTAAATAGTACAGCAGTTTCGATCACAGCAAACACTTCGTGTAACCTTACGAACGGCGTAGTTGAATCACACAACAAGTTAAATAGTACAGCAGTTTCGATCACAGCAAACACTTCGTGTAACCTTACGAACGGCGTAGTTGAATCACACAACAAGTTAAATAGTACAGCAGTTTCGATCACAACAAACACTTCGTGTAACCTTACGAACGGCGTAGTTGAATCACACAACAAGTTAAATAGTACAGCAGTTTCGATCACAGCAAACACTTCGTGTAACCTTACGAATGGCGCAGTTGAATCACACAACAAGTTAAGTAGTACAGCAGTTTCGATCACAGAAAACACTTCGTGTAACTTTACGAACGGCGCAGTTGAATCACACAAAAGAGCAGCGTTGATACAATCCGTCCGCCCCTCACGCCAACCTTCGTGACCACCCACCAAGTTTCATTGTTACTGCTCCATTCCACTAAAGGGGATTAGCCAATAGGTTCTATTGACTTCACCTGGCCCACACTTGTATGTTTATTTGATGCCCTAATCCGCTTACCGTACCAACTAGATTACTCTAAAAACAATCACACTGTTGAAATTCTCGTTATAGTGTATGATTTATAACAAGTGCCTATAGAGTCATTCAGATGTAAAAGATAAATTTAAATAGTTCCCCTTGAGACTTATCGGACTGTGTGTAATGGATCAATAAAAAAGGATGGATAAAAGACATAAAGCTGAGCCGTAATAACTCCCTATTTATTTATTTTTAAGACGCCGATCGTCAAGATGGATGAATATGGATTTCGAATGAGTCTAGACGATCTAAGAAGTCATTGTTACAAACTAAGGCCACATCCCTTTTAAAATGTCAATTATATTAATAGCTCATTGATAAATAAACAGTCGATGGTTATCAGGTGATGCTTGTCAAAGATGTTATGACTTTGATCGGGATCGAACTTTAGCTTATGAAGATGAGCAACCGTATTATTTTTTCCGCGTGATTTAGAAAAAACTCCTTCGGTGGTGGATGATCAAACTCTGGAGTCCTTGTGTTGATAAGCTAAAGCAATATCATCTGCATGTATAAATGTTCTAGACTTTCTGATTTGAGTGTCAGCCGTATACACGTTGAACAAAATCTGAACAAGTACAGACCCCTGTGGCACACCATCATTTAGCTGTCTAAAAGAGCTTTCCTATCTTAAATAAGTTACTGCTATTTTAAATAGTAATTAGAGAAAATATAAGTGTTAAATGCGCGTAAAGTGGTATTGACCTGACATTCGTGAAAAAATGAATTATCGTAAAAGTATTATATTTACAGATGATGCATGTTCCAGGGAACAAACTCCATCACATATCGCAATGACGTGCTAGGAGCAATATCAAGCTGTGTTTTACCAACATAATTTCAACGGTTGACGTAAATAGCTGATTGTTTCCTGATACTATTCATTAAAATCAGAAAACAATGAACATTATGATTCACGTAAGCCTCTAATGGGTGCCAAGTTTGCTGCATACACTGATAGTCGAGAACTTCAACAAATCTATATTTGAGGGAAACTTTTAAACCTTAACCGACACCATCGATTTCGACTTAAAGTTTCAAGTATATATCAATTAGAATTAGAAACAGAATGTAATAAAATCCAAAATAACGAATATTAGAAATTATCTTTTTATCAGAACAGAATAAAAAAATTTAATGTTTACATCGTCGTTGTTTTTACTGTTCCTACAAATGTTTCGGAAGATTGGTTATGAAATATAACTATTATACAAATTATAAATGTTTCCAACAGCTACTTGTACCATGACAACAGCATGCAAAAAATACATCATGTTTAAAATTTAAGTTCGAAATCGGACTTTAACAATTCGACATTCCATGGTACGCAGAAATGTTTCCAATTAAAAGAAAAGGACCACTGAAATACGTTAACGGAATGTCTCACAAAACCCAGTAAACAAAAATAGTGGCATTATCTATACAAATTAAATAAATAAATTTGCAAATCTACCCCTATAAAATAATGGAACTCTATCAACATTTGCTATATACAATTGTTAAAGACGTTACAAAGTAAAATACAAAAAAAATACTATTTTATAGATAAATACAATAAGGTTTAAACCTCAATTATGAAGATACTATATCATCAGGCAGAACAGATTACAATCAAAATAACTAAACAACATTAAAATAAAATATAATTATCACAACCCTTTTATCTAAAAAATTTAGTGTTTAGAAAATGGTTGTTATACTGCTAATATCACGTTTCCAGCATATTTTGCGTATGACAATATTTTATTCTCGCTTACAGTTCCACATCCCAGCACATATTAAATGATGGCGAATTACGATACTTTAACTTCTTACAACTGCAGATACAACGAATTTTAATTCACACTTTTTAAATTCACATACTACTCGTAAACTATACTATATATACTAAACTTACTTTTGTAAGTGCTTTACTTACAATTAATATATGAAAGAATGAGTTTAAAACAGTTTATTTTTCATCTAATAGAGTATGCTATTTTAACAGCCAATATCAGTCATCTTTTTTAATTGACAATTTTTTGTTTAATTTTCTCCCAATAACTCTTTGGACCTTTCCAGAACAGCAATTGTCATTGCTTTCTATGGAAAATGTCGTAAACCATAAAGAAGCCTTTTGTTATATTACATCTATTGTTAGTATTCAATTGCGTACTTTGTTAGTAGTTTATTAGTGTTTGGTTGTTAGTAGACCTATTGTTTGTAATTCGTTACACCACGAGCGTCACATAACACAGCACTTAAAACTCCATCCTATCGGACCAAAATGTCGCACAGTCAAAAATAAACCGTAACGATCGGTTATATGCGTTATACAATTCATACACACGGATAATACGGCGTGCGTCACACGACGACGTCCTCACCGAACGGGTGATAATGATGTATGCCCACCCACACTGTGTGACTCGACACGACGCCGTGTTTCCTATAAATATTAAACTTTACACGATTAACAAAAACTACGATATAGTTTAGATTACAGTGGTTGTGTTATAACTGAAGCAACATTCCTTGAAATAAGGGTCAGGAGGAAAGAAAAAAAGAAAAAAAAGAAACAGAGATCGCTTTCTTGTGGCCACAGCAAACGCCTTAAGAGGCAGTTATATATATAAATATATATATATACATATATATATATATATATATACAGATTACAACTAATCACATCTTTATGCATAGGTTGTAATAATTACTACATTAATCCTTGAGGATTTTAGAGGGGGGGTAAGGGAGTATACATCGACGGTCGCCCCCTTACACAATGACGTCAAATAAACAAGATTGAATAACTGAGATATTCAACATTCTTACATATGAGACGCCAACACAACTTTGTGTGTATTTTAAGGCGAATATGAATTATGAATATGAGTTTAGGATGAGTGTGAATGAGTGTAACTAGTCTGGTTACTAACGGAGTTCAACTTTTCCTCAGAAAGGGCAATTTATTAATAGCCCAACAGCCAGGGAAACTAAGTAACCTACTGATTTTCGTGGAATCCATAGGCTTCCACGTAACAATGACTATCACCCAACATGGACACTCCAGACTTCTCTAGTAGTGTCCACGCAGATAGCAACCACTGAGCGGACGCCATGTCGGTAGGAGGACCAAGCATCCAACCTATCGCCTAAAATCTCCCAAACACTTTGTCCCCAAGTAGCTGGGTTACAGCACTGCGCTAACAAACAAAAAAGTGGGTTGGGTTGGGTTAGGTTAGGTTAGGTTAGTATACAGTATGTTGACGTGAATACGATTTGCTATTGATTTT
>JAQJVL010002875.1:0-77870 GCA_035578905.1 Stictocephala bisonia | reverse complement strand
AAACAAAAAAAAAATTGAGCTTTTTAGAAACGGGCCAATGTTGTCCTACGATTTTGGAAGGATTGCTATTTAAATTATTACCCTATTTTTTGGCAGTAAAATTAACTAAATTTTGGGAAAGGTCCCTTTTTAGCGGGTCTGAAAGGGGTATACCATTGAAAAGTGTATGGGGGGGGTCAATCCACTGTAGGGTTAGGGGTGGGCAGGTGGGTCGGTACCCCCTGAACGGGGATGGGTGGCCCAGTAAAACCCTATATTTGTAGGGGTGGGCGGGGGGGCAATACCACTGTATGTGAAAAGGTTTGGGGTTCATATTAAAATATTTTGTATGGGGTTGGGTGTCTCTCTTAAAAAAAAAAAACTCAAAAAAAGAAAACCCAATCTTTTTAGGGGTCCCTATTTTCTACAGATAAAACATAAAACAATTTTGTGCCCCAAAAATTTTTGGCTATTTGATTAGCATAAACATAAAAAAATAAAATTTTTAAATATTTTTTTTTACAATGAAGGTGGACCCTAACTTTAAAAACATCCCTTCCACAGAAAAAAATTTGGGAATTTAAACCAAAAAAAATTTTTACAACGTGAAAAAAGGATCCAAACACATTAAAAGTGTAAAAGGGAATTAAATAAAAAAAATATTTAAACCCTAATGGAATGCCAAGTCCTTCGTACTCTAAAGAAACCCCCCCTTTGCAAATAAATTGGAAAAAACATGGACATAATGAAATTTAAAAATCCTTGGGGGTTTTTTTTTTTTATAAACCTCGCTGGAACGCCAACCCTAAAAATTTTAAATTTTCATTCATTCCATTTTTTTTTCCCTTTTTGTTTCCCATCGTTTGTTTTTTTTCATTAGAGTACCAAAAGGGTATTTGGGGCCACCCCAAATTCGATTTCACAATTTTTGTTTTATTTATTACAAAATAACTTTTTTTAATAAGCTTGCCCATCCTTTTTTTTTTTTAAAATTTTATTGGGGTTTTCATTTCCCAACAAGTTTTTTGTCTTTTGCACTTCCCCCTTGGGCTTATTGTGCCCCCCCTTTGCCTACTTTAAGGGGATCCTTATTCTGAGGGGTTTTTTTTCTAAAATCTTTTCCCCAACTACTCCCAAATTTTTAACATCCTGAGGCTTGTTCCCTAAATTATTCTTCTTCCCCCTGAGCTCCAAGTTTTCACACTAAATTAATGGGTTTTTCCCGGCAGACTCAAAGCCTCCCCCGGAAACAGGGAGACAAAATCGAAACTGCATTTGATTGACTGTTCTCTGTAGTTTACCAATCTTTCCCAAAATTTTTTTCCTAAAAGTACCCCAGTCCGAAAAAAATAAGCAATAAACGCCCTTTATGTCATTTCGATTTATGGGGTTGAGTGTTTTGGGGGCCAACATAGGGCCCAAGTCCCCTCAATAGAGATTTTGCAAAGATTTGGGGCTGTGAAACGCTGCCATCTGCTTTGGTGGCAATTTCTCCCCAGAGTTCAAATTTTAAATTTCTTGGCAGTATTAAGTCCAATCCCACATACGGGTTTCCCCCCCTACGAGGGGAAAGTCCCGCTCCCATTTTAGCTAGAGATAAGCCTTTTTCGTTGCCGGGGAGGTCGCTGGGCCCTAGACCCACCCAATTAAAACTTTTATTGAAGTGGGCCAAGGCTAAACAATACTCCCTTTTGAGTCTTGAGGTAAACGGGTGGGACCCAAACTTGAAGAGTGCTTGACTGTTGACAAATCCCAGACTGTTTGCCTTTTGCCCTTGTTTTCCCTACCCCTTTTGGGCACAAAACAAAGGAAGCAAAGATATCAACCTGGTAAAATTGTATCTCCTTAACTGCCCTTTAGGCAAGTGACCCGAGCCCCCAAAACCCCAGCCCCACCCTTTCATAACAGAATCATCCGATACCAAAAAACGTTTCAGGTGGGGCGGGATTGTAGCATCCTTGAAATATGCCCCCCTTTTTTTGGGATTTTGGGACCGGGTAAGGTCGGAAATGCAGTTTTGGTCCATAAAAAGGGTACATGCCCCAACCCTGCCTGTTTTGTAATTAAATTTTAAATTTGGCTCTCGAGGGGCCAATAGAGATCTGCTCTTTTTGGGTAATCTTCATTTTGTAATAGTGAAAAAAAGGGGTTTTTTTCCCTTACAGAAACTATTTTTCTTATTTAAAAAAAAATTCTTATGTTTTAGTTTAATTTCTTTCTTTTTTTCTTTTGTGATAGATGTATCTGTATAGTTTAGGCAATCCTTTAAATTGTTCATTCATGTAAAAAACTTTTCCCTTTAAATATTTCCCATTTTTTTTTTCTTACCCCCTTTAAATTTTTAAAAGTTTTTCCTTCCGTGATACCCCTGGGGTTTTGGGTACCTTCCCCCTCAACTCCCCCCTTGTCATCAAGTCCACATCACCAAATGTTTCTGGTGACATGGGTTGGACCCTGCCCCCCATCAGCCCCAACCCAGGGGGGATGCCCAAGGAATACTTTTCCCAAAATTGCCATCCCCCCCAAATAAGCAATTTCTACGATTTTTACAAGCCCGACGATGTAAAATGCTGCTCAGGGGGTTGTCCGCACCTTTTTGGCACAGGGAAAACCCCCATTTTCGCTTGCCCAATCCAAGGTTTTTTTTATGTTGTATATAAAAAGTTTCATCGATTTTTCTAATTCAAATTTTAAACGAAGGGGGGGAATTTCATAGTGGTTTTTTTTATCGGGTTGTTCAATGTCTGTTAAAATTTTGTACAAAAAAATTTTATTAGTAAAATTGTTTCTTTTTAAAAATTTAATATTAAACAATTCACTCAAAATAAATTTGATGTTTTTTCCAAACCCAATAAAAACTTTAAAAACCCTTGGATAAAAAACCCAAAAATTTCATGCCCATAATTGTAATGTTTATATTTAGTTATTTAAATATTTTATTTATTATTATTCTTCCCCAAAATTTAAATCAATATGTAAAAAACCCTTAAAAATCTATTTTCCCATTTAAAACCACTTGATACCCATCAATTGTATCGAAAATTGAGAGAGGGGAAAATAACATTTTAAAATTTCCCCCAATTTTAAATTTTACATCCCCCCATACATCTGGTTTTTTGGGGTCAACTGGGATTTCAGGGGTGAAATACTATAAAGGGGGACATTGGGTTTGGGCCCCGCTGCTTGAAAAGGGGACAGATTCAATGACACCTAGGAAACAAAATTTGACAAACATTTGGGGCTTTCCTTCCAAGCAAAAATGGGGTTAATGGGGGGGCTGACCATTACATTCAAAGAGAGCTTTTGGGTTTTACAAACAGTTCATTTTATGAAAAATTGGGGGGCGCGGGTTTTGGGGGGAAAGGGAAGGACACAGAAATTTTTCTGTCTATACCAAATCCGAGGCCTTTGAAATCAGGGAACTGCCGCCCCAGGAAAAAGTTTTAGGACTTAGGGGGGTTGTTTCCATCTGCTCAATAGCAGGTGGAAATAAAGGTGATCATAGTGCCTCAAACACCCTTTTCAAAGGGGAAACTGGGAGTGCCAAGAAACAGAGACCCTTTGTCACGTAAACAGTGAGCCCTAAATATGTTTCCCTGGACAGCGGCATTGATGGGAATAAAGGGGGTTTTGGAGCTGTGGTAAGGATGGGGCAGGGGACACCCTGCGGGGCGGAGCCGGCCCTTGGTATACCCTTTCCAATCATTAAGAGTAGAATCGATCGGTGCCCCTTGGGGAAAAAGCAGTGGGAATGGAAGACAGACCGAGCTCAGGCAGTCTCGTGCCTTATTCAATTAACCAGATCAAATTTAAACAGTTTTGAATTTTCTGAAATGTCCAAAAAGGGCCCTTACAGCCCAGCTAGTTTTTGGACAGAAATTTGATCTGCTCAACTGGAAAGCAGTACGTAAGGGGGGTTTTCGATTTTTTAAAGCGGCCTTTTCTGATTTGGGGAAGACCCTTGTAAGGGGGATGCGAGGCTTTTAAAGATCTTTTTTGAATTTTTTAAAGTTTTGCCCCCCTGGTTTAAATTAAATCCCGTGGGGAGCTAAAATTCCCCGGGCACCTGGACCCCAAGGAAGGGAGTTGCCATGAGAAAAATTATGGGTTTCTCTTACCAAAATTATTTTGGGAAACATAAAAATCCTTTAGTGTGTACACTTTTTAGCCATGCGGGGTTTCTTAAATTCCCACCCAGTTTAAATAAAAAAAACCCAAAGGACAAACCCTTAAATTTCAAGACGTTTTCCCCGGGTTTCCCTAAGTTTTTCCCCAGCAATGGGAATGTAATTTCCCGGGTTTTTGATTTTAGCTGCTGCTTTTGAAGATGGTTTTTAAAAACACCAAAAATCGATATAATGTTACTTCCGGGTACTGTGGATGATAAATTATGTTTAAATTTTTAAAATAAAATTTAAAAGATGTTCAATTTTCGATTAGCCATCTGTTAACAAAGACTAAGTAAAATTAAAGATAAAGATAAAAGTGTGTTAATATTTGCATAAATGGGCATAGGGGTTTTTGAAAAATTTTTCGGAAAATTTCATTGTTTTGAAAAGAAAAAACAGAAATTTGGTTGAAAACACTGACAACCATAAGGGAATATCCAATTTTTTGTAGTTAAACCCCTTTTAAACAGATAGAAAATTGCTTCCTATCCCAAAAAAAAGGTAGCCCCTTAAATTAATATTTAATGAAATACCCATTTAACTATAATAGGGAACTTATTATAAACTATCAAAAGGAACATATTCAAAGACCTTCAGGGAAAACCCAAACCCCGAGATTCAAAGATTGTATGAAATTGAAATAAACTATTTTAATTGTTTATTTTTTTAAAAGACTAGGGATTTTTAGTGAAAAAACCGGGAATTTAAATTGAAAAAATTTGGGGTTTATAGATATTGAGTGAACTTTGTCTTTTTTTTTTAAAAACGGGAATGACTTTAGAATTTTTTAAAAAATAACCAGGTACAAAACTTCAAATCCAAGACTAATTTCTAAAGTTAAAATTGCCCAACATTTCCAAAAGCTTCAACAAAATTTAATTTCAAATTTTTAGATTACGAAAACAAAGTAAAAAAACTTGGTTTGTCATAAGTAAAATTTTTGGAATTGGAAGATCAAAATTACGACTACGTGAAATCCAGTTTTTTCCCCGGGCTTTTCCGGGCTTGAATTTTATGCATCTTTTTTTTCCTTTTTTAAAACGTTTATTTAAGTATGCTGGTAAAGGGAACCCCTTGTTTTGCCCTCATTTTAATTATTGGGAAAATTGTAACTAATAAATTGACCGTTAACTTTTGGGAACAAGTTTCAACGAGCGCAAAACTATTTTTTAAAAATTTTTTTTTTCCCAATCTACGGTTTTATGATCACATTCCCTTTCTTAAAATCAAAATGTCTTTTCTAAAGCTTTGGGAGTATCATTTACTATTACTGACAAAAAGGGATTTTTTAAAAAAAAAAAATTTCCAGTTACTTGTCCAAAGCGTTTCAGTTTCCCCATAAACGAAATGGGTTCTAGAAATACTCGCCCGGGGAGCATCAATTTTTATCATCACTGAAACATCGTACTACTTATATAACAAATCTTTCACTCAAAAAAGCTTTTTCCCCTTTTGGAATGCGCCCCCTAAAAGCATCAAAATAATTTTAAAGGTTACTCTATTTGGGGGTGGGGGTTAATTTAAATTTGGGACGTAGGGGACAGTTTGTGGAGGCTGGGTTGAGAGTGGGGAAAGGGAAAATAAAGGGGGGAAATAGTGTTTTTAAAGCGTTTTTTCTTTCTTTTTTTTTTGATTTTTTAACTATATAATTTTAAAATAGTTAGTGAAAAAATTTTTTTTTGTATTAAAAAGCTATGAACCACAAATAAAAACCCAAAATTGGGATAAAAAATTCGAATGGATGACTCGAATGAAAAATTGGGGATTTTTAAAAGTGACTTTGATTGAATGAATAAATGAAAAAATGTTAACTTTTTTAATTTTTACTATGACATTCAATACAATGAAACTTTGTGTGACCAATAAAAAAGATTATTATTATTAAAAAAAAAAAATTTTTTTTTAATTTTACAAAAAACAAAAAAAAACTAAAATATTTTAAAAAAATATCTATACCTAAACAAAATAGCAACATTCATACATTTTTATAATTATTTTAATCATATACAGCCTTAACCCTGAGCCCCAAAGGCATTTTAAAAAAAAAAAAATTAAAAAATTAAATTATTTAAAAAAACGATTTTTAAAAACTGATATTTTAAGTTTTAAACCCGAAAAAAAAAATAAGAATGGGTTTTTTTTTCTCGGGAAACGCTAAGGAGGAGCTACAAAATAACCCTCCGTGAAAAACAGTGAATACATTCTTTTAAATCACCCTTTGTTTTTGGCCCACTTGCAGGGAAACCCAGCCCGCCCATGGCGCAGTGAAAAGAAACCTCCCCTTGGAACGCTCTCCACAAACCGCTTCACCGGTAACACACTGCCACTTTTGGTGGGAAAACCCTGCCCAAATCCCCGGAACCAAAGGTCCCTCTTTTTTAAAAACCCGGAAAACTCCCCAAAACTCACCAAACCCAACCGTCAAATTTTAAAACAGTTTTCTGTAACTTTTTGGGAACGGGGAAATAACTGCTGCCGAAAAAGAAAGGTAAACCCCCAACTGTTTACTAGCGGGAACTGTTTTCAGGGGTTTGGCCAAAAAAATTAGACTAAAACTGTTTTTTCTTTTTTTTTAAGAGAAATATCATTTTTACATTAAACTTAAAAAAATTTTTTTTGGGTTTAGAAAATTTTTATTGCTATTATAATATATACTGGGGTACTTCTTTGTCTATTTTTAACTAATGAAAGTTGGTAAAACCGGTTTTTGACCAGCGCAATCACTAACACAATAAAAATTTTTTTTGGGCCCATCACTGTGGGGTATTTTTTTTTAACCTAAGTTAGTGTAACCAACAAATTTTGGGGTGCCCTTTATCCATTTCCCAGTTTATTTTCCCTTTTTTATTTTTTTTTAAACTGTAAAATAACCCATAAGGTTTAAGTGATAGTTTACAATTTTAAATATTTTTTTCTAAATAAATCAAAAAAAGTCCCTCCGAAAGCCCGTAAACTGTTTTCATTTTTGAGGTTATGGGTAAGAAATTTTAAACCTCTCACCTAAAAGGGTAAAATAAAAAACTTTTTTTGGAAAAAGGGATTTTATTCTCAAACCCAAATTTGCAGCTAGATTAAATATTTCCCAAAAAATCATTAGTATTTAACCCAAACAAAGGGTTTTTTTAAATTTTAAAGGGTTTTGGAAGGTATGGGATTGGGAAGTGTGGTTGGAAGAAATCCTTAGTGAAAAAAATGGCTAAAAACTAAAAAACCCCTTTCACCCCTCCAATCGAAAGAAGAAACGAGCAAGGATCTCCCGTAACAATTTAGGGGAGTATGGGGTGAAGATTTCCCCCTAGAAGTGAAGAAAAAGCTTTAAAATAATAAAGGGACTAAAAGCTCGCCCGGCCTAGAAAGAAAAAAAAAACCCCCGCCCCCAGGGCCCAAGAAGAGTTTTCCTGGGGGCCCAAAAGACCTTTTTTTTTGACTGAAGATTTTTGGGCAAAGGTAAAGGCACTTAATATCAATAAAAAACAACTTATCAATATATATTTTTTTTGGGGGCTATAAAATTTGACGAACAAGTCCAAGGCCTAAAGCCTATACGATACCGGTAAGCTTAAACAAACGTAGCCAGGCTACTCCAAAGGGTTTTTAATTTTAAAAAAGGGAAAATATGTTTAGTAATATGTACAACAAATAATTGTTTTTTTTTTCGGTGTTTTTTTCTCAGAAAAACGTTTTTTAAAGGGTGGTGAGAAAGTTTCACAGAAATGTCAGAAGGGGGCCTAATGAGGATTTCACCCGGACTGGGGTCAAAAAAAACTTGGAACCCACCTTACATCAGTTATGGTTTGGACCCAAAATTTTCCCAATTAAAGGTCCGGGTAGGCTGTATATTGTTAAAAAACACAATGGAAAAGACGGGTACTTGCAGGTTCTGAAAAACCAAACTAATACCTCAAAAAAAGAGTGGTACCCGGAAACCCCAAAATTTTTATTTTTCATGCACGATGGAGCCCCTGCCACCAAAAAAAAAATCACAAAGACTACCGGGGTCCAAAAAGAATAAGTGTTCTTCCCTCCCCCGGGTAAAAAAGCCCAATATGAACCCCATTGAAAACCTCTGGCCATATTTAAGCGGGAATGAAGAAAAATAAAAATAACAACCAAACTGAACTTATAAAACACTAAATTAATGGGGGCTAAAGACGAAGAAAAAAAAATTGTTTGTAAAAACCTTGTTAAAAAATTATGCCAAAAGACTAAAAATTGCTTAAGAAAAAAAAAGGGTTTTTATTTACTAATTACTAGTAACAAATTTTTTTGGGTTAAAAGTGTTTAAAAGTAGAAGCAAAAGAATAAAATCCATTTTTTTTCCGACTCTTTCTAAAAAATTTGGCCCACCCCTGTACTTTGAAAAGCTGCTTTAAGCTTATTTAGCACAGCCCTATGGGAGGGGTTGCGCGCCGATTCGGCACTAGTGAGGGGTTTTAACTTCTTTTTTTAAGTGAACATGATAACCGTTCCTGCTCCCCCTTGTAAGACCGGGTGTTTTTAAAAACAGGATTCCGCCTTTTCACTTCAACTTTGAAATTAAATAAAAAGAAAAAATGGCTTTTTTGGCTTTATTTGGGGGCAAAGTTAGGACTATAGAGTCCCTCTTTTCCCCACTTAACCTCAGATAAAAAAAATAAAATTTAGAAAAAAATTAACATAAAATTTATATTAAACCAAGCAATGCAAAAAAAAAATTTTTTTATAAAAAGGGTTAAAAAAAAATTTCAAAGATTAACAATTCAAAAAAGTAATAAATACAATCTAAAAAAAGAAATTGACACAACTTTTCCCAAATTCAAAATAAAATAGTAAAAGCAAAAGAAAGAAAGAAAAAAAAAAAACCTTTAAAGACACTACACCAAATTCTTTCCCTTACTCCCCCTCCCAAAAAGGGCCTCCACAAACCACCACCCCAAACCCGCCCCCCAAACCCGAACCCAAATTTAAAACCCCAAACCCCGAAACGAGAGAACCTTAGATTATTTTGATGGCATCAGGGCGCTTTCCCAAAAAGGTGACAAGCTATTAAGTGAAAGTTTTGTAAATAAAAAGTAGTACGATTTACATGATGATAATTTTGGGAATCCCTCCCTAAAACGATATTTCTAAAAATTTTTTTCCCGGTTTCATGAACCGAAACGCCCCGGCCCAATTAATTTGGGATTTGAAGTTTTTAAAATCTTGAGAATCAGTAATAGTAAATGATACTTACGAAGCTGTGTAATATAGACATAGAATAGACAGTTGATTGAAGAATGGCGTAATGTGATCATAACACCGTAGACTGAAAATAAATTTTAAACAATAGTTCTGCGCATGTTGAAGCTTGTCCGAGAGCTTAACAGTCATCTCATTAGTTACGATGTCACAATAATTAAAATGAGACAAAACAAGTGTCTTGACCAGCATCACTTTAACGTTAAATGGAAGAAAATATGCATAAAATGTCAAGCAGTGAATGCCCGCAAACACTCCATTGCACGTAGGTAGTCGTAATCTGATCAGTCCAATTCAAAGTCCTACTTATGACAAAACCAAGATTCTTTACTTGATCACAGTAATCTAAAGTAGAAGCTAAGGATACTCGGTTCTCTCATCTACGTTACACCCTGGCCATCACCATCACGGAGTAGACTTCTTCAGTAGAATCCGAACCATGTAATTTTGGATGTTTGCGTATGACAAGCGTGATATTCGGTTCTCTCATCTACGTTACACACTGACCATTATCAACACGGAGTAGACTTCTTCAGTAGAATCCGAACTAAGTAATTTTGGATTGTTGGGTTTAACCTCCTGAGACCGCTGATTTTTTTTTACTTTTCTAAGCTGAAACACAATGTACTTATATAAGAACATTACCACTGAGTCCTGGCAAAAACTCTTAGGGCCAATCACAACGTAAGCCGAATGTCCTTCTATAAGCCGCTCTAAATAAACAAACCGTCTATGGCTAAGTAGTTGTTATTGGCGGCCGACCAGATTGCAAGCACCAATCACGTGGTAGTTATAGTTGATTAGGTAGTTCTTCATTGTGACCGCCAGAGCACTCTGCATGGTTGATCTCTCTGTCATATCAGGATGGCGTCAACAGGAGCCGGGTCAAGCGAAAGTAATTCTCGTTGTAAGTATTGAAAGTTAAAGATCTTCATTCATTAATCAATTGAAATGTTGTCTAGACATGTTACAGTTACATTTGCATGTGTTTATTGATAAATTTAACACAATTATTGTATGTTAAATATATTGTTAAATTATATGTACTTATATAAGGCACTTTGGTCTCAATATCATGAACCGGTATTTCATGCAGTACCTTCTAAAAGTACATTCGGCTTCAATTTAGTCAGATCTACGTTTGTCTGTGAAAAGAAATGAAGGTATGGCTTGGCATAACTTTTGTTATGTCTGCTCTTCAGTATCCGATAATGCGGATGTATTGGGAAAAAGAATATAGGGTGCCTTTGATAGCTATGCTATGACAAGAGATAGATATTTTTTTTATAAGAGGCTCCTTAAAAGTGGTGTTTTGATAATGAGGTATCTGATGAAATGAGAAGAAGTGACAGACTCTGGAAAGTAAGGCCTGTTCTAGACAAAATCTTAGCAGGATGTATGAAACAACCCAGAAATCAATTTGTGTGGACGAAATGATGATCCCTTTTAGTGGTAGATGTAACATGAAACAATATATGCCAGATAAACCTAATCCGGTGGGATTAAAGGTGTTTGTCTTAGCAAACCCTAACCCCACATGTGCTTGGGAATGTAGGTATTTTTTACAGTGAAGGTAAAAGGTTTGTGATTTCACTGTATATCAAGGCCAAATACGTTCCCAGATGAGATGAACCAAGGTTTTGTTATCAGCAAGTTCTGTATTACACTTGACAAGAATCGTTAGTTCCTGGACACATTATATCATGACAGATGGTTCACTTCAGTGAAGCTAGCACACGAGCTGAGTAAAAGGGGCTTTAGGTGCTCAGGAACTATAATGCAGAATCGCATTCCTAAAAATAATTACCTCATAAAAGATAAGACTTTTAAAAAAGGAGAAAGAGGATCAACCTGTGTTTCAGTCGTGAAGATGGTGTCATTGCTCTAACCAAATGGCTTGATAATAAGCCAGTGGTAATGTTATCACACATGAAAGTAAAGATCCAAAGGTAGAAAAACGCTTTGTCAATGTTTCTCAACCCGAAAGTTATCCAGTCGTACAACAAAAATATGGGAGGCGTAGATTTGGCCAACCGCAGATGAAACTCGTACTGCCCTTCCAAAGCACGTACTAAGAAGTGCATTTTGCACGTACTAAGAAGCACGTACTTTCGGTTGCATTTTGCATTTTTTTGACCTGGGTGTAAGTAACGCTTGGTTGCAGATGAGACATGTCAAACAAAAATTGAATGCTAGAGCAAAAGACATACCTCAACTGAGGACATTCAAAAATTGAATATGGACGAAGACTAATTGAAGCAAACGATACTCAGGAAGAGATATTAGAAGAGGATGAGGAGGAAGAGCAAACAGAGGGCATTGGAGGTGGTGGAGACGGACGGATGGTGGGACTACCTTCTGTTGAAAGAAGAAAACAAGGAGCTGTGCACCTACCTGATGTGTTAACTGGAATACAAAAAAGATGCCGTGGCACTAAATGTACTAAAAAGACTTCTGTATCCTGCATATCGGTGCAAAGTGTATCTGTGCCTTATGGGGAACCGAAATTGCTTCAAGAAATTTCATACACAGTAACTTGCAGATTTTAAAACTTACATATAAGCTATTTTACTATAAAGTATTTTCTTTATTTGTGTTTTTTGAGTAAAATAACTTTGTTTATTGAAATGTGTGTTTACTTATTGTACCCTTTTAATGACCGGATGTCCTTTTATAAGGACATCTCAATATTAGTTTAAAAGGTGGATAATATTTTTTTCTCTATTTTTCCCTTCATTTAGGTTACATATTTAGAGGGTATTTAAACATCAAACCTTATTATTACAATTTTTAATTTTCAGGACTGAAATGGTTCTGAAGTAATTGTCCTTATAGAAGGACATTCGGCTTTTGTCATACTCGTTTCTGACAAAATCTTAGGACTCAGTACAGTTAATACCTATGTCCTTATAAAAGGCGGTTAGGTCCCAGGAGGATATGACAAACCTGATACTCGGTTCTTAACACCGAGTTATTTAGTTGAAGCTTAGGAAATGTGTCAATATTAACATAGAACAACATTAACAATTTGTGAAAGGTAACATAGTATGATGATGATGAAAGATACCGAGTACGAGATCGAGTCTTTTAGCTTGTTCTCTTCTGTTACTGAAATCATTCATGAAATCCAAGTCCATAGCTGAAAAGCTAGTGCGAATACGGAGTACAGTACAGACTTAACCTCATTTAATTAAATCTATTTACCTTATAAAAACTGTGTTAAATGATTCCACATAGGTTGTTAGTTTGGTATGTCATTTTGTGTTAATCAATACATAATAAATACCAACATAATACTATAATTATACCAATATTAGTATAATAAATTATTATACTAATATGACACTACTTCAGTTTAGATTTACAATATGATAATAAAGATACCAGTTTTTAAAACTGTTGAATTGAGGAAAAGTATGTATGTAAAAATTCGCACTTTGACTTTGTAAATTATGTGTCAAAATTATGTCTGTTTGAACACAGAAGATCCGCACATATTGTGCTCTATGTGTGGTAAAATATTTTCTACCAAGTCAAGTCTATTGCGACATTCAAAAAATTTACACAAATATGTAAATCCAAACCAGTTTTCGTACTAAATCCCAAATACCTAGACTGATATGTCCAATTGAAGACTGCCCAATTATGTTTAGTAGGCATGATCGCCTAGTGCTGCACTTGAAGGAAAATCATGAAGTCGACTTGCCAGTCGAAGAGTTGAATTTCGCTAATGAACATGGTAAGTAGGCCTATACCAAAATATTTTGCTCATTTAGCCCTATTACCTATTTTGTTGCGTTTTTATATTGTTATTTATTCTTTGGCAATATTTTCAGAAATGGTAGCCAAGGCTACAATACCGTACAATTGTATCCACCTTGAACGTCTAAATTTATTCATGGCTGTTTACCAGTGTAAAGCTGGGTACAAACTGGCGAACAATTGAATCATTAACGCTTTGCACTCCGACGTCTGATAAACCAGACGTTCAAGTTTAGGTCAAAAACTCTTGACGTCCGATACATCCGCGCAAACACCATGTGACAATGTCAGTCATTCGCATGCCAGCGTCTGTTTACAATATTCTACCGATGTTTTGTTTTTGTTTCTAGCCGTATGTTATATTTGATATGTTCGTATTTATGCAGTTTCTTGCCACCAAACAAAATACGAAAATGTTTCTTGAAATAGGTCTAGGATAGGTTATATTTTCATGAGATATGCTTTTCATTCTGAAGAAATCGTGTATTTTACCGAAAAATTCGAAAAAAAACCAATGTCACAACGATTAGTATTTCTATCATATAGGCCTATCCATTATTTTAAATGGTATTTTAATCATATTCTTTTTATTTTGTGTGTTTTTTGCGCTGAATAAAAATTTTAAAACTATTGGTTTATTACAATTATTTTTCGAGATAAAATGGAAAAACTACTTTTGCGGTAAAATGCATTACACGATCATTTTAAACAACAACTATTAATCACAAAAACCGAATTCACCTATACTCCCGCCGGATGACGCCCGGCATGCCATCACGGAAGCCAAACATCCGAATTTAACCCTGGATCGTGAGATGGAGCATAATTTATGCTTCAGACAATGCCACCCAGAATCGTGAGGTTGAGCATAATTTATGCTCATGCATTCAAATCACTAAAACATATGTGTTACATCAAGCAAGCATAACAAAGTTGATACCAATCAACGCAGAATGTTCTGATCTATAAATTTCAGAATTTTAATAATTTTTTTTATTCAATTTTATAAACGTAGGAAAATGTGCAACAACACAAACTTCCGCTCAGTTTCCGCCCGGCTAAAGTCGGGAGCGGCGAAAAGGCCGATGTTTGTCGAATGACCGAAAGGACAACCAGAAGACGGAATAATTCGTACCAAATATCAGTTTGTAGGGAATAAAATACTCTATCTAATAAAACAAATTGCACTGTTTTAGCTGCATTGGGTATTTTACAAAAATGTTTTCGTGTACCCTTGTTTGAGTGTTTTCTCTCAAGTGAGTCGAGTCACCTTTGATGAAAGTTTAGGTATTAAGTTGTTTATTAATATATAAACAAACAAAAAAATAGCCAGAAAGGTAAAGAGTTCATGTGTCGATTAGTGCCATTTCAAGTGATTTTCATGCAGTATGATGGCAATGGTCACATGACAAGTTTTCTGTTCGGCGAGTACAAAGAGAACCTGGCAACGACAGTCAGTCGTCTAGGCCATATTGTTTGGTGCACGTCAGATTTTACTTGTCAGTGTTTTATTTGTTATTAGCGTTATAAATTAATATTGTACTATTACAGTTATGTGTAATGTATAATGTAGTGATAGTGGAATATGTTATAGTGTAAAAAACATTAATAATACTAAAAAATATGTTAATTAGTTTTGATCTTTGTTTATTATTATTGTACATAATGATAATCATAATAAAAACAACAGTCTAGCATACAAAGAATGCTCAAATTTATCAATATCAAAGGATCCTGGGATGCAGAACTAAGAGTCTGTCATTTCACTTTATAATGTAGGCCTAGTTATAAATATATTTCAGTGTTTATTTGATAGCTGTGAATATATTTATGTAGGTACCTAGCTTAAACATTATTTTTTATCCAATTTGAGTTAACAAAGTGTTCACAGGTAGGGTATTAGTGTAGCATAATAAAAATAATAATATTTTTAAAAAAATTATATACTAATTCTGTTCAATGTAAATTATTTATTTATTTAGTTACATGACAACAATATGACAGTATGTTATTATATAGTGCTAAAACCTTATTTATGGCACTAAGGTAATACATTTGTTATATTTCTTTTCAGAAATATGTGTTCTATCAAGTTTAACTGTTATATAAATTCCTAAAAATAGTTTATATTTTTTATAATGTTTACAATATGCACTATTTTTCAAGTGCTGTTTAAACAATTTGCGCATGCTCACTTATGGTGTTATAGGTTTTATACTTTTTGGAAAAATAAAAATATTTTCATATATTTTATATTTTTTTGTAGCTAATGGATTTTACTAATAAAGTACACGTAGCAAAAAATTACACAAACCCCTTATTTTTCGATTGTTATGTAATTTTTCAAAGAAATGTTTGTTTCCATGGTAAAACTTTTATTTTTCCAACAGACTGAAAATATAATAATTTGTTTATCCTACTGGGACGCGCACCCGTGTATGGCACACGAGGACGCGCGTGTTGTACTTTGTACAACATATGTGTTTTTGGGCTTTCATTCCAAAATAGTTATAAATAATACTGTAACTGACCTTTATATGTATATATTAGTATTATTTTAAGTTGATTTGTTACTAATACAATAATTTATTAGGGTTATAAATAAATAAAAATGTAATATTACATATCAATTTATTAGTAACTAAATTAAACAATAATAATAAGAATTATAATTAAAGTAAAATAATATCAATAAAAAATTGTCGTCACATACAAAATGGTTTGTTCTCACCATCTTTACCCAGAACAAACTCGGCATCATCACAGATTTCTAAGTCACTTTCATCATTTATCTCAAGTTCACTGTAATCCTAAATATGATTATGTTCAATTTGTTCAACACTACAATCTGTCATAAACCCATCTATATCATCATCTTTAGAACTATTTTGCAGAATATGATCAATTTCACTTGTTCTCAGTACATCACACATAGTAATGGCAATTCCTAACAGTATATACAGAATAAAAACAAAAATAAACAAAGTTAACACTATTTAAATGCAACAAAATAACTATATATACAACACTAATATACAAAATAGTAATATAACAATAAAATAAAACACACAAAACTATCATTTACGCAATTTGAACAATGTTAACTACACTAATAAGACACTACTCGAGGACGCGCACGTTGGACAAAGTACAACAACTCTGACGCGACTGGACTAAATTCCACCTGACAAAGGCGACCTTGACCAGAACATATATGCGAGGCAATAACGGAGTAGGGGAGGGATGGTGCCTAGGAATAGATCGCGGTTACCGGCATTCAGGTAAAAAATTAAACCGGTAAATATAAAAATACGACTACTGTTGTACTTTGTACAACGGCGCGCGTCCCGGAAGGTTATGGGTACAATATGACTGTTTTTCCTAAACAACATTTTCTTGTCTATTCAGTGCTGATTTTTTTGAATTTTTACTTGTACTATTTGCTTACCTACATGATCATACTCTGTAACTTGGCACATTTTTTTCATTTTTGCTTTTAAAAAAACCTAGTAGTTTATTTAAAATGTAACAACATATTTTAGTGCACTAAATAATAAACACTGGCTATCTTGGAATTATTTACAAAAACTTTAGTGCTCCTAGGGAGGGTTATAACTTATAATTTACATGCAATGTTTTCAATCTTTTCTTGACAATAATTATTTACTAAATTTGTTAGTTTTGATGGTAGTATGTGAATGTACAATTATTTAGAAGAAAAACGATATGATAAAATTTGCATTTTAGAGCATAATTTATTATTTTTTATGATTTTTATAAGAAAGGCTTGCGAAGCGCTGAAAAAAGGACCTAGCAGTGGGGAACACAATGGATAACCCATTACTCACGATCTAGGGTTAACGCAAATTACGAACTAAACCACATATTTAACTGAAAATTTTGACAAACAAATGTCACAACCTTTGGTAGTTCTGTCATATTTCTGTTAATTTAAATGGTATTTTAATCTTATTTCTGTTAATTTGATGTGTTTTTTGCGCTGAATACGAATTTGAAAACTATTTTGGTCTATTACAATTATTTTTCAAGATATAATGGAAAAACTACTTTCACGGTGAATCGTGATTAGAGGCTATTACGTGATCATTATTTATAAAACTAATATTAATCACGAAAACCAAATTCACCTCTATTTCTGCCTGATTAACGGTCGGCAGGCCATCACGGAGACCAAACAATCAAATTTAACACAAATTACGAATTTTTGTTGAGTAAATAGACAACAAGGATAAGTTAGGATATGTTTGGTTAGATCAGTAAAAAATTAATTTTTCAGGCTGAAAAAAATTATTTTACTGCAAAACCAATTATATATTTGTGTTCAGCATTAAAAAACACGTGAAATGAAAAAAAAACATGTTAAGAAATAACTATTTTTTTTAAAAGATGGTTTTTCCAGTATCTGATTAAGTTTTTCGATTTTTCTGTAAAAAACGAGTTTTCCCCGGATGAAATCAACTCTTTCAGTGCCGACAAATTTTGGAAGGGTGTTACAAAAGTGCCACTCATTTTTTACATTGAGTGTATCCAAAAGTGCCCTAGGAGTTTCACTAGATTTGTAAGGGTTTTGGGGATGAACCTTTTTTTGTTTTAATTTGAAGGGTTAGAATAAACATTTTTACACCATAGTATATTAAAGGTTCTCAGTTCGATCCCAATCAGAGTCGTAACACATTTTGAGAAGGATCAGCTGATAATCACCGGCTGTTCATTTGTCATTGGGCTATTAATTAATGACACTTTCTAAGGAATAGTTGGCCTTAGTTTGTAACAATGACTACATTCGCTCATCTACACTTATCACACTCATTCGAAGTCCATATTCGCCCATATCTTGACGATCGGCGTCTTAAGAATAAATAAATAAATATCACAAATTCAAATTGCTTTATTTGTCACAAAAAAAAGTTCAAAATACATAGCAGTGCTATTGAATAGGTGACATTGTCAATAATCCTTAAATACTAACAAATATTTACAAAATGCGATATAAACACTAAAAAATACATATTTCAACTTTCTACTTCACATTCATCATAATATAGTCAGGATTAATAAATTCTTTAACAGAGTAAAACACATTTTCTATTAAATATTGCTTAAGTGATTTTCTATAAATAGACATTGGTTCAATTGACTTAATTTCATGAGGCAGTCTGTTAAAAAATTTCCCTCCCATATAAGTGGGACAACTTTGAAACAAGCTGAGGCGATGCTTATTGTGTATAAAATCCCCTTTATTTCTTTTACTGTATTGATATTGACATTTATTGGGTTGGGGGTTCGTCTTAACAAATAAAATACACTTAAAAATATATAAAGAAGGTAGAGTAAGCAGTCCTAAATTTCTAAATAGAGGTTTACAAGATGTTCTCAGTTTTGAAAACGTCATAATCCTAATAATTTTTTTGGACTTTGAAAATACTATTTAAGGCGGTAGCTGATCCCCAAATTTCAACTCCGTATTGCATTATAGAGTAAAAATAAGCATAATAAACCATTAATCTTGTACCAAGATCAGTTGCACTTCTCAAGATTGACATTTGGAAACAAGCTGAGTTTAATTTCTTTTTTAACAGATTCTAGATATAATTTCCAATTTAGATTTTGATCGAATGTTATTCCTAAAAAGTTGGTTGACGCTGTAGAATTAACAAAACTGTTGTCAATTTGAACTTTAAATTTTGCTAGATCTTTACATTGAGTAGTTTGAAATTTTACCAAATTGGTTTTTTCAAAATTTAGATTCAATCCGTTATTCTTAAACCAAAAGGACAGTAATTTATTGTTTGTTCTGCTGTAGTTCAGATATGATATTTGCTTTAAGTATGGCTGTCGTGTCGTCTGTGTAAAGAATGAGATCTGCATCAACGCTACTGCCAAATAACCAAAGATTAACATGCATTACAACTATTCTATTTGTAATGTTCTTATAATTAAATTTTATAAGTACTAACCAACATTTTTTTGTTTTGCTATTGATTTTGTTACATTAAAAAAAGAATGGTTACCATATTCAACATTGCCACAATTTCAGCTGTGGGGCTTCTAAGTACTTAGTAATTGTAGCCAAGCTTCATACCCACCAAATGGAGGAAGCGTGTTGTCTGAATCTTTTCCAGTGCATCTTGAAGGTAAAGCTGATGTGGGGACCAAATAGTATTCGACATGCGGCCGCATAAGGGAACAAAAGAGGGGTTTTAGGGTCTTGAGAGAATCTCCATGAAGCCGAAGTTGTGAGCGGCTGAATTACAGGCTGATCCCATAATCTAATAAACGCTATTCTTAGGATCATGCAGTTTGGATTTTCATATAGCCTACTATTTTCATTACTTGTAACCATTTGAAACATGTTCAGTACTTACTAACACTTTTTTACAAAAATTATGATAGTTACATATATATTTTGTAACTCAGACGTTTTTATTTACAATGTAATAAATTACTCAACTCATTAGCCATTTGGGTCCACCATTTGACTTGCCTATCACTTTATTTGTCTACATGAGTCAAGTAATGAGACAAATAATAATTCAGCTACTATCTCACCTTTCTACTCAGGAAAATTGGTAAACCTACTGTGCAGAGGAGCTTTTTATAATAAAACTAGCTTTAAATTTTGAATACAGGAAATCAATGTAGTCTACATTTGTATGAAAATGACCTAGAGAATATATTATTCCACTAATAAAGCTGAATTCAATTTTGAACATAGAAAAATCTGTGTACTCTTTTGATTGATTGATTCATTCATTATTCATCTCTAAGACGCCGATCGTAGAGATATGGGCGAATATGAGGAGTGAATGAGTGTGATGAGTGTAGGTGAACGAGTGTAATCATTGTTACTATCTGAGTTCGACTTAGCTCAGAAGAACTATTTATAATAGCCCAATAGCCAGGGCAACTATGGGACCTACAGCTTTACGTGGAATCCGAACCACGTAGTGTTGGTCTGATTTTCAAATAACTGTCAATCCTGACACTCAGTTCTCTTCCCTACACAACATCTGAACCTTGACTACCATTTAACACGGACACTCCAGACTTCTCTAGTAGTGTCTACATTGATGACAACTATTGAGCGGACACCGTGTCGGTATTAAGAGAACCGAGCATGAAACCTATCGCCTACAATCTCCCAAACACTTTGTCCCTAAGTAGCTGGGCTACAGCACTGCGCCACCAGTGCCGACAATAATAGAACTGACTACACTTGTGTATGTGTTTATTAGTGCTCGTCTCTGCATAGTATGACTACCAGCACAGAATACATGACGGTTATTAGTGGCTTAGGCTACGTATTCAGAAATCACTTTAGGCCTAACTTTTGTCAGTCTTAACTGCACCTTTAAAGTATGCATACCGAAAGAAAGTTTCATTGCCTTGAATGATATTCCCACTTAATTTAGTAGCTATTTTTTAAACTTATTTTTCAGCGGCTATGTAAATAGCTCAAAGAAAATGTTACATAGTTATTTGACCTCATCCCTGCTATATTGACGATTTGTTTGTTTTCAGATTTTTTAGACTGGAAGTATGAAGTTCAAAGAGAAACTTCTGTTGAATACATCAAGGAAACGTCAACCAAAACTTGTCCTGATGGTTCAAGGAAGTTATATTTAGTATGTCATCGCTTATATAGACCAAATAGACCTTTAAAAAACACTGAAGATCGTCAACGTGCATTAAAGTCACAGGGCTCAAAAAAGTTACCAAATCCTGCCCATCAAGGATAGAAGTTGTTTACAACCAGGATTTGACTGTATATGTAAAGTTTTGGACAAACCACTATGGCCATACCAGAGATCTATATCATATTTCACTGGATAAACCAACAAAAGAATATCTTGCAAGTAAGTTTTCGATATAAAAATTATGCGGCATCTACCATGTTGAACCTGAACAGTCCAGATGACTTAGCCACTGTACATGAACTCAAAGTCATTGCCCTTTTGCATCAATATCACTGTACGTGTATGGGTGGGTGGGTGGGTCAATACCACTGTACGTGTATGGGTGGGCGGGTTGGGTCATTACTACTGTACGTGTATTGGTGGGCGGGTGGGTCAATATTACTGTGCGTGTATGGGTGGCGGGTGGGTCAATACCACTATATATATAATTTGCGAAAGGTTTTGTTTTAATTGGTGTTGACAATTTTATATTCTGAACTGGTAATTTTTTTAAATCAGTGACAACCTTGTTGGTTATGTGTAAAAGAACACTTACTAGTCCTAACCTCACCATTTGTACACTTTTGTTGTCAATAAAGTGAGTTCAAATTTTCAGCATTTTCTCTAGTTTTTTTATTTTTTACTAAAGCTTAAGATAGAAGTCGTTAATGCAGCATATAAATTATTGATGAACATGATTTTTTGTACTGGCTACTATAAATAAAAAATAGAGGTAGAGGTAAATATTTTCAATTTGGATTACAATCAGTTTTTAGTTTAAAATTATTACTTAAGTGTTGTACATTACCTATTTTAGTTTTTATGTACAACATTGTCGTAACAAGTAGCCATAAGTGCTACCATGAAATTAAGGAAATCTCATTGAGGAGAGCTATTTACATTATGTGACCTCTTGATTACTTTTTCCAACACCATCTTAAAATTTTGAAAAATGTTCAGCTTATATTGATTCAGCTTATATTGATTATACCTATTAGGTAACACTAGAGCAAGGTTTCATATTGATTACACCTATTAGGTAACACTAGAGCAAGGTTTCATATTGATTTTCATGAAAACCGGACAAAAATACACTACAAAAAATAAAAAAGATACACATTTTTCAGAAACCACATTGAAATGGCAAAACAGACTTTGTTAATTTGTTATATACTTTTAGGCAACCTTATACAAAGATTTTATGTCAAGGTTAACAGATATTGGAAAAAAATGCACTGTATAAAACCACTTTTTTTGTATATTTAACACCAAAAGGGTTAATTTTAGCGTGTCGATTTTGCTGGTTAACAAAATCTTTCTATGGCAATATGTTTATGAAAAGAACTTTTTGCAACATTTCTTGATAATTGGAAACAAATGCTACTTGTAGAAAGTCTATACGTACATAATGCATTAATATATGGTTTTGATATCTTACTCAAAATATGTACATTTTTAAATGGCAATATGTGTAATGTTACCACATTTTTATTTATTTATTACTAACCCTTACAACAAGTGCAATCTATAAAATATAAATTAATAATTTTTACAGTATCCATTTAGTATAATTTTACTATTCTAAACAGTAAAAGTATAACATAATGACCTAACTGTAAATATTATTACAATTTAAGTATAAAATAAACTACCCAATAGAGAAAAAGTAAATTAGCACTATTATCTTGTAAATAAATATAACATAGTAAGGCAACAATAGTTGGCAGAAACTACCTAATAAAGTTACTCAGTAATATTAATAGTTTATATAATTGGTTTTATTTTTTTAAAAATAAATATTAAATTGGACAAAGCACATAATCATTGAAATCCATTATTATATTACACATTTTAAACAAGTAATGATTTTAACAATATGGAAAAAAATAGACACAACATGAACAAGTGTAATGAGGTCGTTAAAAAACTAATAAATTGGACACTACACATAATCATTCAAAGACATATCTAAGACAATTTTAAATTAACCCTAGATGGTGGCCTAGAGCATACCATATGCTGCATCAAATTCCTATGTCATTGTGAACTATCATGTGCTCTTTTGTTAAACTCAATATAACCTACAGTATATTTATCATCAAGCAAGCAGGACAAACTTGGTACTAATCACCGCAGAATGTTCTGTTATGTACATTTCAGATTTCTATACAACAACATGCTAAAATTTCAATTTAAATCATATTTAGTATTTTTTATGATTTTTTACAAAAAAGGCTTACGAAGCACCAAAAATGGCATCTGTATTTTGGGAGTTAAACATTGTTGCTCTCTAGGGTAAAGTTACAATTTTAAAAATATAAAAATGGGAAAAATCACTGTCAAAGGTCCACTGTCAATTAAAATCCACATCCAATAACACTCTTGCACTCATATCCAGTCTAAGTCAATCAGTATTGTCTAAATTAATTAATTTAAGGGGAGCACATGTGTTAAGGAAACAGTCTTTAAAAGATTGTTAGTATCACATGACAATTTAATTCTATTTGAAGCTTTACTTCTTCTGTTGATTCTTTTATTTTAAATTTAAAATATGATTATTCTTTGGAACTTCAACAAAGTTTTTATTGCAGGTAAGCTTCGAAATGGCGTTACTTTTGAACACATCTTGGACGAAGTTAGAAGCAACCAAGAAAGTGCCCCAAGAACTTTGCTCCTGGACAAGAAGGACTTACATAATTTGGTTCGTGACAAGAACATTGCCTATTCAAAAAGGCGTCATGCTGAAGATGTAAATGCTGGAAATCCTGCCAGTTCAAAAAGGCATCACGCTGAAGATGTAATTGTTGAAAATCCTCATAAACTACTAAAGAAAGCCAACACAATCATAGATTTGCTAAGTAATAGGACTAATTTAAGTGGTGAAAATTGTGTTTTAGTGGAAAAAAACCTTGATAAAATTATATGTTTTTTGAAGAAAGTACCGTCAGACAATAGGCCTGAATCGCAAATGGTAGTAAACATTCATGCTGAAAATGACCACACATACTATATTAGTAGTAAGTAATTGTTATAATTTAGAAGCAGTTATAACAACACTCAAAAATCATTTTATTACTTGTCTATATAGTTTACAATTTTCTTCCATTGTGTATATATATGAGGTACAGTCAAAAAGTTCCCAGAATCTGTGTCCAGAGACACACAGCGTGGTTGCAGGTGGTGCTACTCTTGAAGAAGGGATATCAGTAGTGTCAGTTTCACTCAGCCACCATTGTTCTCCTGTGGAAACTGCTTTTCGTGTATTTGCGTGTTGATATTGTTGCTCTTTGAAAATTGATTTAATGAACAGCGAAAAAACATTAAATTTTGTGTTTTGCTTCTAAAGTCATCTTCTGAAACACTTAAATTACTAATTTAAGGGTACGGAATTGAAGCGATGAAGAAAAGCCAAGTTTACGAATGGCACAAATGATTTCGTGAAGGTTGCATACACACGGAAGATGACTCGTGTTGGACGTCTTTCAACTGCAACCTCAGATAACAGTATTGAGCGAGTTTGGCAAATTGTCCATGCAAACAGAAGAATGATGATTGATGAAGTAAATTTATCACTTGGCAGTGTCCTCACAACAATTCTTAGTAGCTCACAAGATCGGCCTCTCCTTTTTTTTTTTTTAAAAAAAAAGATGCCATTAGAAGGAAACAGCCTGAAAAATGGGCAGCAAACAGTTGGATTTTGCTCATGACAATACTCCTGCACATTGATCCCTGTTAGTATGCATCTACCTAGTCAAGCTCTATGTTACCATGCTAAAACATCCTTCCTACTCGCCTGACCTTATGCCGGCCGATTTCTTGCTGTTTACACCCTGAAAACGTGATTAAAAGAAAACTATCTGCAGGTGCTGAAGCTGTTAGAAAAAATGTGACAAAATCATTGAAATAAATTTAAAAAACAAGTGTCAGAAGTGTTTTGAACAACTGTATGATTGTTGGGACAAGTCTGTTGTTGCAGGAGGAGAGTAGTTTGAAAGGAGATATGTTTTGTACCGGGTCTTTTGACCGGTACATTTCGTTTTTTTTTCTTCTTGGTCTGCCAGGCTGCCTGAGACCGCTTGTGCCCGGCGATTCGTTTACTTTGGGTGTCTCAGGCTAGGCTGCAGATAGGCCATGTAGTTGTTAATTTTGGTATTTGTAGAGTTTGTTGTTTTTGTAGCTTTTTGTATTATCTTGTTAATTTTGTGTTTCTTGTATTTATTTAACTGCGAATTAATATTGTGGCCTTCTGCCGTTTTTTTTGGATTGATGAAAATGTTGTTCGTTCTTGAAATAAATTAGTTTTGCTCAGCTGCCGAGTTTTATTTTGACCCTCCAACTGCCACCCGTGATCCCATCGCTTGACTTGTTTTGAGCCATCCCCCAGTTGGCACGCTTTCCAGCTGTGGTGAGGGGGGGGATGGGTATCAATTGGTAGCAGAGCGTGGTTGCATAAAAAAAAAAAAAATTCTCTCTTGGTTGTTGACGGTGGGTGTTTGCCAGTTAGTAGGTCAGTGTTGGCCGACCTACCGTTTTGATAATTTGTTAAAGAAAAAAAAAAAAAGAAACAAATAAATAATCATTTAAAAACAAAAACAATTAGAAAACCAAATAAGTAATTTAACTTAAAAAAAAAGAAAAAAAAAAAACTAGGCAATCCGCTTGGTTACTTTGTTGAATGGGGTTCATGGGTGGATTGGATTGGCGGTGGCTCGGTAGGCTGAGGGTTTTAGTTCGTCTTGGACCCTGGAGTTGTCGTTCTTTTGTGTATTGACGAGATTTGTTGCGTTCGAGATGGCCTATCTGCAAAATGTTGCCCTCCTGGTGAAGGAGGAGTTGATTTTTGAGTTGAGGTTGCGTGGGGTGACTCCGGAGGAGGATGTTTTGAATCTCCGGAGGTTGCTGCGGGAGCAGTTGTCCGCGGGTACGGCAGTGGATTGGTCTGATCTACTGGAGGTTGGTGATGAGTTGTTGGTTTGTAAACGTAAGGTGGAAGATTGGGAAGGGGTTTTGGAAGATCTGCAGTTGGAACCTCCAGTAGGTCGTGACCGGGCCTGCCGTCTTGCGCGTTTGGGGCATCTGCTTGCCCGCTTACGGATGGTCAACCGGGCACCGGGGTTGGAACCGTCGGATAGGGCGTGGATCTTGGAGAGTGTGTCTAGGCTGGATGAGATTTTTCAGGCACTCTCCGGTTCCACGACTCCTACGGGTTTGGGTCAGCGGCCTAATTTCGCGCTTTCGCCCAACGTGTCGAGGCCGCAGGCTGAGACAACGGCTCTCACTGTGCCTGAGGCTCCTTCTGAGCCTGCAGGCGTTTCTGTTGAGGTCGCTTGTGGTTCGGCTCCAGCTGCCGTTCCTTCTGCTTCGGCTCCTTTATGTTCACCTGCTCTTCTGCAGCTGAGCTACCACAAGCTACCTAACCCTCTCACGCCCATGATCCAGAATCTCCCTGTGATCGATGGGATGGATCCTGAGGAGCTTCTGAAGTTTCTTGTGGCCTTTCTCAGACAGTGAGATGCCCGGCATGCAGGCTGGGGACTTGCTTCGTCTGATTTTCCCGTATTGCAGAGGTCCCGTTGGGGAGTTGCTGAGTTCTGTCTTGGCCAGTGATGCCTCGGTGGACTCGTTCCATCGAGAGTTACTGTCGTCGTTTCTTCCCATTCGACTCTGGGAGAGTATGGTCATGGACAGATTTTATCGGTCGCAGGGTAGGGGCGAGTCTCTGGCAGCCTATGTCTCTTCAGTAAAGGAAGCTCGTCAAGCGTTGCGCCTCAAACTTTCTGAAGCTGACACCGTTCGTGTCATCCTGGATGGCATTTCTCCTGAAGAACGGTGCAAATTAGTTTTTGCTGGTGTGCCTTCGTCTTTTCGGGAGCTGCATCAGCTGTGCATTGTTTTAGAATAAGAATATATTTATTTTCTCGAAATATATACATAAAATACATATAATTACATTCAAACATAAAAAGGTTTCTTCTTAATTCTCTGTTAACAAAATAAAACTTATACTACTAGAACAAAACCTTTCATAAATTACATATTTCAAGAAAATACTAGGACCTCCTAAGGCAATGCCTGTTTTAGAGGTTCCTTCTTTTCAAATAAATCTTAATATGCGCATGAGCAAATAATATTAATTTAAAATAAAAAATCCCAATTCTTCAAAATATAAACACTAATATAAAAACATAAATAGCTTAAACCTTAACTCTAAATTTAATGTTATCCTAACCCTAACAGTATAGCTATATAATACAATAATAGGAAACAAAATAAAAACGAAACAATTTATGACTAACCAAATATCAGGCTTGGTTAGACCGGGCGTTTTCCTCAATCCCAAGTATTCGCCGACAAACAAAGTCATGAGTCACATCCCATCCCTTTCCGCCATCTTCCTGCCCTGCCCATAATTAGTAGACACACCCAACGTGTCCCATTGTTGTTTGTCCAAGAATTTATTCAGTTAAAAATAATTGTTAACTTTCCCAAGTCTGCCAAATATGTATACTTTACTATGTTATCTGAAATAAATATATGATACAGTGAATAAGTATTTATAAGGTATTAAAATTTATACGATTATAAATGAATAATAAAAATATGTTTGAAAGTGTATTGCTTTAAACTTGAATATTTACAAGGTAATCTATACTTTCTTGCTTTAATAACCAATTTTTTACTTTGTTGGAAAATAATTTTATATTTTTCAAATTTTGCAGAACAATTGGTATTGAGTTAAACATTTTTGGTCCCAGAAATAAATAACTTATTGTATAGAAAGTGAGATTTGGTTTGGGAACCATAAATACATCCTTTTTTCTTAGCTTAACTTTATGTATTTCGACAATTTCAGGCAAATTTCTCTTCATTACATAGTACATTTTTAAAACTTTATGAACAAGCATATATTTTAATGGTAAAATCTGTTGTTTTAAAAATAAATGATATGATGCTTCCATTGGACCTTTCTTACAAATTATTCGAATAAACTTTTTTTCTTGTATAAATATGTGCCTAATATTTGATTCATAAGTCCCACCCCAACAAAAGAGCCCGTAATCTATTCTACTATGTACAAGGGAAAAATATATTACTCTCAATGTTTGTTCACTACAGATATTTTTTAAGAAATAAAAATATCTTAACGTTTTATTAAGTTTATTTTTTAAATCTTGAACATGCATTTTCCAATTAAGCTCTTCATCAAGAAAAATTCCCAAATATTTAATATTGTCTGCCTGCCCAATAACACCACACTCCGTACAGCATGTCTTACTACATAAGCATTTTGTACAATTGTATATAATTTCATTTGTAAAGAAGACTCTTTGTCTTAAACTGAAATTGATAAATTTTGTTTTTTCCGGACTTAACAACATATGGTTGTCAGAGAACCACCACTGTAGTGCTTGAAAGTCGAAATTCATAGCTTCCTCAATGTCATTCCAATTATCTTTCACATAGCATAAAGCAGTGTCATCCGCAAAGGATGTTAGTTCACCATAAAATTTTGCATTACACAGATCATTTATGTAGATTAAAAATAATAATGCACCTAAAACTGACCCCTGTGGTACGCCATATTTTACTATACCCAAACAACTAAATGAATTTTTAATTTTGACACACTGTTTTCTATTTTCTATATAACTTTTAAACCAATCAAAAACCACCCCTCTTATACCACATTTATATAGTTTTTCAAAAGTATACCATGATCAACACAATCAAAAGCTTTTTTTATATCCAAGAAACTTGCACTTACTTTTTTGTTCATATTTATCCCATTATAAACATTACTTATAAAATTGTGAAGGGCAAGTTCAGTGTTTAACCCCTCTCTAAAACCAAACTGTGAAGAACTAAAAAACCTGATTTTTTCAAGATACTTGACTAGTTTTTTTTTTCATCAATTTCTCATAGATCTTGGAGAATGAAGAAAGCAGAGAAATTGGCCGGAAATTGTTGCAATCCTGCCTTGAACCATTTTTGTGTAGTGGAATTACTACTGCTACTTTAAGTTTTTCTGGAAAAATACCCTTTTCAAAGCTCTTATTTACTAAAAATAACAATATGTCAATAATTTTAGGGTAGACTTTTTTAATTAGTGATGAGCTAATATTGTCAATACCTGGTGATATTTTATTTTTAAGTGAATTTATAACTTTTATCAAATCTTCTTTACATACATGATCTACAAACATGGATTCTGGATATTGTTTACTTAAAAAAGATTTCTTAAAATTTAATGAATAAAAATTATCTGGCTGTACTCTTTTTATATTTAATCTATCAACTACAGTAAGAAAAAAATCATTAAATTCATTAGCTACAGCAATTGGATCATTAATCAAGTCTCCATTAATATTTAAACTTATTTCAGATCGATTCTTTGCCTTTTGACCAGTTACTTCATTTATTATCCTCCATGTAGCTCTAGAATCACCATTACAATTTTCAAAACACCTTTTATAATAAGATTCTTTTAGTTCTCTTATTTGTGTTTGCAGTTTATTTCTATATTTTTTAAAGTATGCTTTTAACTTTTCATTAAAAGGATGTATTTTTAACTTTTGATAAATTTTATTCTTAATTTTTATTTTCATGCAAATAAAATTATTCATCCAAGGCTTGATTTTTTTTAGTTTATTTTTATTTTCCAATATATTTACTTTACTTTGATTTATTATATTTTGAAAAGTGTCAAAAAATATGTCAAAAGCAATTGAAGGATCCTGCTGAGCATAAACATCCAACCAGTGCGTTTTATCAAGAAGAGAGCCCAGTTTGATGTAGTCTATGCGATAAGCAGAAGGTTCAGAATGATCCGGTTGAAGTCTTCTTTGCTCAAGGTCACGCATACACACTGTGACAACTGTCAGCACATGGTCGGTTACGTTTGCCTCAACAGTCAAAACCTCCACATCTATCTTATCTCTGTTTACAATTCTTGCAAAGACATGATCAATACAAGATAACGTGTTCTCTGTAATTCTTGTTGGCTCTTTAGAAAGACATTCTAAACCATTCCTTGATAACAATGTATTGTATTCGTCTGTAATTATATTGGAATCCAAAATATTAATATTCATATCCCCTATTAAAAACAAGTTCTTTTTAATATTAAAAATGTTTCTATCTTCAAGACAATTTTCTAATTCAGTTAAAAACATACTTTTGCTTATACTATGCAATCTATAAATAGCAATAAAAGTAAAATAATGCTTATTTATTTTAATTTCTAATTTGAGTACGTCAGCTGATTGAAAATTCAACGGACAACAATCAATTACTTCCATTGCTGATTTTACATAGATCTTTATCCCCCCTGATCTAAAATTCTCATTTGCCTTTATAAAACTTACATAGTTAGGAATTTCATAGCTAAATGTTTCATGTTGCGATATCCATATTTCAGAAAGAATTATTATATCCGGGAACAAATTTCTAGTAGTTAATTCACTAAGAAACAGGTCAAAATTGCTTCTTAGGCTACGAATATTTTGGTTTACTATATTAAAGTTAAAATTGTTACTATTGTTTAATGTATTGGTAATGTCAGACTATTATTAATAATTTTATTTTCTAAAGAAAAATGTTTTGAAAAAAAATGTTTTACTGAAAAAACAACAATTACATTAATATAAACTCAAAATTATAGTAACTATGAACTAAAATAAAAACTGTTTCGCGCAGCGTGCAGTTCTCAGACCAGCAAAGGAGGGATTCTGAGAGTCATCGTGCTCTCCCCACCCGTCGACCGGCTATGTCTGTAGGTGTGAGTCAGCCAGTGGGGGGTCGTGGTTCTCGGCCTCCTGTTGTGTGTTTTGCTTGTGGCCAACCTGGTCACATTCGTTGTGACTGTCCACATGCTCGAGGTCGTGGGGCGGGAAACGCTCAGCGCGGAGAGTTGCCTCCACAGTAGCTCCCCGCGTTGTTGCGAGTGACCGTGGCCATTTGCCTCTGACACGTGCCCATAGCAGGAGTGTCGGGGATTTTTCGGGCCTTGCTGGCATGGCTTCCCTGGGACTTAGTGCGGTCACCTCGGTGTGTCCTGGCGTTTTTGTTTCTTTTGGTGGTACGGGGTGTCGAGCCCTTCTTGATTCTGGTTCGGCATGTAGTATCATCAGCCTTTCTCTTTTTGAGTCCCTTGACGCCTTTGGACTTGTCAGGCACACCGAGCCTTCTTCAATTACGTGCTGGACGGCATCCCAAACTCCTCTACCTATACTTCTAAAGGCGTTTTTCCATTTTAAGATCGAAGGATTTTCCTGGAGGTGGGGTTTTCTTGTTGCCAAGGACCTGGCGGTTTCTTGTATAATAGGGGCAGACTTTATCTTTAAAAGTGGTATGGTGCTTGACCTCCAGAAGCGCCAGATGTTTTTCAAGTTTAATCGGCGAGTTCTGGTGCCTCTAGTAGGTGATTCTGACTGCCCTCCTGCAGTCAGAGAGGTGGGTTGTGAGCCCGAACAACCCAAGGTGGATCCAGTTGGTCACCTCCCCCCTGAGCAGGCGGAGGCCATTAGGAGGCTGTGTTTGCAGTTTCCTGATGTGCTTACGCCTGAGCTTGGGGTCACTTCTCTTCTGGAGTATGAGATCCACCTCACCGATCCTCAGCCAGTTAGAAGTCATCCGTACAAACTTGCTCCCCCAAAGATGGAGGTTATGAGGGCTATGATTGAAGATCTTCTGAGCAAGGGTGTGATTGAACCGTCTCGTTCCGATTATGCCAGTCCAGCTTTTCTTGTGCCCAAGCCTAATGGTAAGTCTAGGCTTGTGATGGATTATCGGAGGCTCAACGCTAAGGTCGCTATTGACTCGGTACCTCTCCCTGATTTGCATTCTGCGTTTGATTGGTTCGGTAAGGCTAAGTTTTTCAGTGTTTTTGATTTGAACCAGGCCTACCATCAGATTCCATTGAAGAATGAATCACGGCCTATGACTAGCTTCTGTGTTCCCTGGAATCTCTATCAGTTCACTAGGGTTCCTATGGGTCTTGCTGTGGGTGCCCAGACTCTTACTCGTCTGCTTGATTCCATCTTCCATGATGTGAAATTCAAGTTTGTCTTCAATTACCTGGACGACCTTCCTGTCTACAGTGAGACTTTCGGGGAACACATGCAACATCTGGAGGAAGTTCTTAGTCGCCTTAAATCAGCTGGCCTTACCGTCAATCCAGAGAAAGTCACTTTTGCTCGTCCTGAGATTTCTTTTCTGGGTCATCTGATATCTTCTCGAGGCGTCTGCATTGATCCTGCGAGGACCCAGGGCATTCGGGATTTTCCTCCTCCCAGAGATGCCAAGGGGATTGCCCGTTTTGTGGGGATGGTGAATTTTTACCGTAGGTTCATCCCTAACGTGGCCGAGCTTGCTGCCCCGTTGAACGAGTTGCGGAAGAAAGGTGTCCCTTTTGTGTGGGGCCAAGCTCAGCAGACTGCCTTTGATGCTCTCAAGGAGGCTATCATGCAACCTCCTGTCCTGCGTATGCCTGATTTCAGCAGAGAATTCATTCTTCAGACTGATGCCTCCTCCTCCGCCATTGCTGCTGTTCTTTCTCAGGAGTTTGATGGGGTCAGGCAGCCCATCGCTTTTGCTTCGAGGACGTTGTCTCACCAGGAAAAGAAAGCTTCTTCCATCTATGAGTTAGAGTGTCTGGCTGTTGTCTTTGGTACGGACAAGTTTCGGCGTTTCTTGGAACACGCTGAGTTCTTGCTGGAGACGGACAATCAGGCACTGTCTTGTCTTCTTGCCCATCCCCGACAGCTTGGGAAAATTGGTCGCTGGGTGGTCAAAATTTCTGCTTTTAAGTTCCGAGTCCAACATCTTAGGGGTACCCAGAATGTCATCGCGGATGCTCTTTCCCGCATGTATCACGAACCCAGTGATCCACCGACTGAGGCTGTTGCTCAGTGTGGTGCTGTTCTTCTGGATTTTCCTCTGGATTTTGACAACCTACTGTCCCATCAGCAGAAAGATCCTGAGCTGTCAGCCATCTTAGGTGAGCTTCAAGAGGGAGGTGCCCACCCTCCCTATTTTCTGTCCAAAGGGGTACTCTGTTGCCGTCCTCGACAGAGGGGTGAACCCCGTGTAGTGCTGCCTAGTCATCTAGTACCGATGGTCTTTCAGTATTATCACTCTTCCCTTGTGGGCGGTCATCTTGGCATTCATAAGACCATCGCTAAGATTCGTAGGTATTTCATCTGGAAGGGCATGAACCGGGATGTTGCAGGCAGAGTGCGGGCTTGTCACCTGTGCTCTCTCAGCAAGCCTAGTCAGAATGCTAAGTTAGGGTTGTTATCTTCTGAGGTGGCCGAGCGTCCTTTTGAGAAGGTGTTCATCGACTACGTGGGTCCTTTTCCCCGTAGCAAGTCAGGTAGTTCCTACCTACTTGTTTGTGTGGATGCTTTCTCGAAGTTCGTTTGGCTTTTCCCACTTCGGAGTGCTACGGCTAAGCTCACCATCCGTGCTCTCGAGTCCCAACTCTTCCAGCACTTTGGTGTGCCTTCTACTCTTGTGTCCGACAACGGTAGCCAGTTTACCTCACACGAGTTTCGTAGGTTCTGTTTTGGCAATGGTATCAGGCATGTGACTACCTTTCCGTATTACCCACAGCCTTCTCATGCAGAGCGGTTCAACCGCAATCTTCGGTCTGCCCTTATTACTTTCCATGCTGAGAAGCAGAACACCTGGGATGAGAGTCTCTCTTGGCTCCAGCTTGCTTTCAATTCTTCCAAGCATGAGAGTCACAATGCCACCCCCTTCGAGATTCTACATGGCTACTCTCCTAACAACCCTTTGTCCAACTTGTGGAGGCTAGAGGATCTTCTACCTAAGCCAGGTGCCACTGACGTAGTGTCCACGTGGCGGGCTGCTCGGCGCAACCTGCTACGTGCTAGAGAGAGAGTAAGGAGGAGGTATGATAAGGATCGTACTCCTAACCCTTTTCAGGTTGGAGATCTGGTTCTTTGTCAGGCTCACCCGGTCAGTTCGGCCGTGGAACGAAGAGCTGCAAAGTTGTGCTATCGGTGGTCTGGTCCCCACCGCATCGACAGGTTTTTGTCACTGGTGACTGCTCGGCTGATTGATCCCCAGTCAGGCAGGGTGTTCAGGAAAGCCCATGTGTCCCAGCTTAAGGCTTTCCGGGGAACGGTTGATCCAGGAGTTGGTGTTCCTGGGGGTTTCTTGGGGCAAAGAGATTGATCACCTCTGCGCCCTAGGTGGCTGTTCTGAGAGAGTCTCTTTCTCTCTTCTGGTCGGGCCCGACCGTCAGGGTAGTTCGCTCCCTGTTCGAGGGGTTTCCCCTCTTAGATTCTCTTTGGCGTCCTTGGAGCACCACTCTTCGGAGGTTTCTTCTTCGTCTTCTGTTTTGTTACCTGAGGTACCGAGTTTTCTCCCCTGCCTGGGTGTGTTGAGGTTTTGCAGAGGGAGGTTGTACCGGGTCTTTTGACCGGTACATTTCGTTTTTTTTCGTCGTGGTCTGCCAGGCTGCCTGAGACCGCTTGTGCCCGGCGATTCGCTTACTTTGGGTGTCTCAGGCTAAGCTGCAGATAGGCCATGTAGTTGTTAATTTTGGTATTTGTAGAGTTTGTTGTTTTTGTAGCTTTTTGTATTATCTTGTTAATTTTGTGTTTCTTGTATTTATTTAACTGCGAATTAATATTGTGGCCTTCTGCCGTTTTTTTTGGATTGATGAAAATGTTGTTCGTTCTTGAAATAAATTAGTTTTGCTCAGCTGCCGAGTTTTATTTTGACCCTCCAACTGCCACCCGTGATCCCATCGCTTGACTTGTTTTGAGCCATCCCCCAGTTGGCACGCTTTCCAGCTGTGGTGGGGGGGATGGGTATCAGTTTGTAAGTTTTATCTTTGTCCAATAAATATATTTCCACCATTTCCGCGTACTTTTTGACCATACCTCGTATATCATTCCACCTTTCCATTACAATTGTTCTAATCAAATTCTAAATATAAGTATAAGTACATTACAATTTGTAATTTAAAATGTGATAAAACGAAGCTAGAAATTGAATTGATTGATGAAATGTGAGTGAAAGATATTGCACTCAAAATATGCTCAACTTATTTTATTTGAAAAACGTCATAAAATATATGAACAAAAATAATATCCCTTACATCGATGGACTTGCCCTCGGGGTTTGACATTTCTATGATAAGCCTTTGATGAACCTTAGTATTTTATTATGATTTAGCTCTGGTATCATTTGATGGTTAATTAACACATTGACTGCCAGCATAGATAATTTGTTGTGTCATTATGACGCCACCGTAGTAAAACTGTATGTCCGCCTGATGCCGGTCGCCTGTTCCCTTTTCACGATATGGTAGAAGGTGCATGGTTCCCTCCTCATTGTCGTTTACGATTCCCAGGCGAACTGCTTGCTGACCCTGCAGACTTAGACTGGGAACTCTCTGTTGGCATCCACGAAAGCCTTCATTTGCGTAGTGTACTCGTTGATGATCTCCGTAATACAGCCATTGTATATGGAGTATAGTCTATAGCCGTCATAGGCCTTTTTCAGAAAGTTGGTTTGCACTTACTTTTGTTGAGATATCCGTCCAAAATCTCAATATTTACATCAGTTTCCGTTTTATTCTCTTCTACTCTTGTCATCACCTCTTCGATCCACCGTCGTAGGACGGGTTTACAGAGTAGTTTTACCTTAACTTATTAATTTTTGTTGTTGTTGATCAAACGGAACTGAGAAATAGTAAAGGTGTTTATTATACAGTAGAAAAAGTGGTCTTCCGCTTGTTGGTCTAACGCCATCTAAATACCCGAAGGTTTACTTCGCCACCTTCTTCTCGAACACAGCCGGCAGTTCTCTGTCGTACATGCTGGCCAACGGGTAGTTCTAGCACACTAGCTTGTTCATCTTGCTGGTCACCTGTTCATTTTATCTATCCCGATATGGCAGATGGTTGACATGTGCACGGTCCCTTCTTCATTGTCGTCATTTACGATTCCCAGGCACATCCAGACGAACAGCTCGCTGGCCCTGCAGACTTCGGCGAGGAACTCTGTTGGCATCCACAAAAGCCTTCATTTGCGTAGCAAACTTGTAGACGGTCTCCGTGATGCCGCCGTTGTATATGGTGTATCGCTTATCACCGCCGTAGACTTTCTTCAGAAACTTGGTAAGTGTTGCGATCGCACTCATCTCGTCACCAAGATGCGTCAACACTCTAGTCTGTCAACCCTCTCGTCCTGGTTGGTGCGAACAACATGTTCTTCAGCACGTCGTCGAATGTGTTGGGTGTGAGTTGGTAGCGGTCATACAGTGATCACACGTTCACCATTGCAGTTTTGTTCACCAGCCTGTGGAATGGTGATTCCGTGTCCATGGAGAATTTGGTCAGGTAGGTGCCATCCAACTGAGTACTCCAATTGGGATTGATGATCATTTAAAAGTTATCTGTATTCCTGTCCATGTACAGGTAGTAACATCATAACAAATAAACATTCTTTATTCATTCACTACTTGGCGCCATTTAATTTATTATGACATTCAATATTTCTGGTGTCAGAAGTGAAGATGGCACATACTATGCATTATAATATATGGATTAAATTGTAATGCATAGTACTGTATATTTCGAAATTTATTAGTATTGTTTTGGAACTTGTTGCAGGATATTGCATTTGCAATTTTGTTCTTTTAAATAACAGTGTGCAAAAGAAAAATTTGCAAATGCCCTGAGCCTAGCAACAGTGTCACAAGAGCACCAGTCTCTCTTATGAAGGACAGGGTCTCCCCGAGTGTAGTCCTTCTGATATCCTCTTGTTCCGGAAAAGCAGTATCCAGAGACCTAAGAGATGCAAGAACTCCCGACTTTGTGAATAGAATTTTAGATGAGGCTGTGTCCAGTAAACCAATAAACATTAGCAGACCTCAAGAGAAAGACGATAGTGAACTATTGTATAGTATTAGTAATATTCTTTCCGTACATTTGGATGTAAAGTGTTAATCTATTTTCGTATGCAGCAGATGATTGGGTTTGGAGGAAGGGCTCTGTGTTGGGAGTAGAATTGATCATTTCACCATAATTTCATTGTAGAGAGTTGTAAAATGGGAAGATATATGTTAAAGATTAAAAGTAGGATGGGACATGATAGTGTTTGACATTTACATGGTAATATTGCTAATGTGAATTAAGGGGTTCTATAAATGATTCAGATTTTTTAGGATTAGTTCAGTTATAAGTTAGTAAATTATTGATTGTGTGAATACTTTGGATATTGTTTGATGATTTAATTAGCCATTTAAATTGTGTGCCATTGCAACTGGGTTTGAGTTATCAGGCTTGTATGAATTATTATGGGTCTATCTCCTCTAACTTACAAAGATTGTAAGCTGTTAGAAATAAGTATTTTAGTGACGGGGTAATGCATAATAAGCGTGTTTATTTAGTAACTGCATTTTACAAAGGTGATACAACTTTAGTATGTAAGTTAAGACATTTTATATATGTGGCAAGGGGACTTTTCTTATTTAAGTATAAATTTAAACATATATGAGATCCTTGTGAAAATTGTGGAGGAAAACACTGATATTAGGAAGATTCATATGACGCAGAAGTATTTGTGTATAGCCTTGGTATGTGAGACGCCATTAGGTTTGACATCCAGCGGATAGGCGGTGGCAACCCTTAGAGAGGAATAATTTGTTCATTCACTACTTGATACCCTTTCATTTATCTTGACATACAACAATTTTATCGTCTGTAATTTTTAAAGTTGTTAAATTGTAAAACTATGAAAATCTAAAACTACTATCATAATAATTTGCACTGCATCAGTTATCAAAATGAAATGAACACTTGCCATATGTAACTTGTCATCTGATTTAAGAGGGAACAGGTGTAGAGGAACCTTAAAACAGATTGAACTTACCACAACAATCTGAGTAAGATTGTCAAACTGTTATATATGTATACACAGAGTGGATGTTCATAAAAACCCCTTGAAGACTTGAGAATATGATTAATTAAAAAAAACTAAGAAAAACTTTCCTGTAAACATAGGTCCTAAAATGCTGTTTTCCATCTGTCTTGTCAGTCTGAATGTGTTTTTTACATAGTTTATTTATTATTAAGACGCCGATTGTCAAGATATAGGCAAATATGAGGGGTGAATGAGTGAAGATGAAAGAGTTAGTCATCTTGCTAAGGTTGACTCTTCCTCAGAAAGAGCTATTTATTAGTATCCCAATAGCTATTTATTTATTTATTCATAAGACGCCGATCGTCAAGATATGGGCGAATATGGATTTCGAATGAGTGTGATGAGTGTATATGAGCGAATGTAGTCATTGTTACAAACTAAGGCCGACTATTCCTTAGAAAGTGTCATTAATTAATAGCCCAATGACAAATGAACAGCCGGTGGTTATCAGCTGATCCTTCTCAAAATGTATTGACTCTGATTGGGATCGAACTGAGAACCTTTAGCACATGAAGCTGGGATTGAACCAACTACGCTAGGGTAACTAAGGGACCTACAGCTTTTAATGGAATCCAAACCACGTAGTGTTGGTCTGATTTTCAGCTAACTGACAAGCCTGACACTCAGTTCTCTTCCCTACACAAGATCTGAACTTTGACTACCATCCAACATGGACACCCCAGACCTCTCTAGTAGTGCCCATGTTGATAGCAATCATTGAGCAGACACCATGTCAGTGTTAAGAGGACCGGGCATGTAGCTGGGTTACAACACTGTGCCATCAGTTATCACATCTTAATAATCCCTCAAGCTATTATCTTCATTTTTGGTACATGGAAAAAAAATTAATTTCCTAAAAGGTGGTTTAAATATGGTTCATATCAGATAATTAATAAATGAACAGTTGTAAATTTTGTAATTGCCAGTATATGCTAATGTTGTGGCAATTTTATCACATTTTTGTAGGTTTGTTAATTAAAATTCATTGACAAGGATGGCCCACATTTTGAACAGTTCCTGTAGTACTATAATTATTTTTGGTAGATATAAATCAAATAATATTCTAGTTCAAATGTAATTTAGTTTTACTTAAAATATTAAAACTTATTATCGCTTATTGTATATGTCATTTGTAATTGTCTTTCAACAGATTACTTTCAAATGGTTTTTATCTTTTTAAAAATCCATGGTATTAAAAAAACTACTAATATGTTGTCTTTTGAATAGTACTGCAGTTTTAAATATGACCGATTGATAATGTAAAAACTTTTTTTCCTGTAATTAATCATATCCCGAAGTCTTGTGAAGGGACTTTTATAAACACCCTGTATATATATTACCTGCTTCATCTGTGCATAGAGGAAACCCAACTATTTTCATTTAATCAAAGCTCTTTAACATTTATCATAATCTTTCCCCAACCATAAATTACAATTTTTTCCAATTCTTTTTACGTTAGCTTTCAAACTTAGCTTTAATTCTTGTATAATTTTGTATATATGTGTGTGTATATCATCAATGTATATAGGTCTATTATTTAAAGTGTTAACACATTTTTCCTCTTATTGTAAAATTTGTAATTGTTATCTGGTATTGTGTAAATATTATGTTTTTTACAATATGAATAAACTTCTTATGTTTAATATATTATGTTATTAAACTTCCCAAATTCCAAAGGTTTTCAAAATATTGGGTGTGACTGACGTATACAGGAAAGTTGTACATGGATTTTTACTTTTAAAAGTAGTGTGAAAAACAGAGTATAGAGTGATGACAGCAACAGGAGAACAACAATGAGATATCGTTTGGCATTGGTTAAATCAGTGGTAGCTTCAAATGATTGTTAAGCCTTTCTTTGGAACCAGGATTGATTGAATCAATCATGTCAGTCTTACTAGGCTATTATCTCTGAACTTTCGCAACTAGATAACATATTAAATAGCATGCATGGACATTCTATGTACTCCACGACTTACTTTTGATTTCAAGAATGTTATAACGTAAACTTAAATACATCATATTTACACTGGATGTGGATGATGTCAGCAGTACATATGTTAATGCATCAGCCAATAGACAATAAAGTTTATGCGTCATTAGAAGAATACAATATTTACATGGACTTGTCAATAAATTAAAAATACAATTAATTGTTCCTTATTAGTAACTAGCTGTTTATCCGTGCCATGCAACGGGATTAACATACAAAAAACAGAGATATTTAAGTTTATTTATAGTTGCTTCATGTGCCAACCCCGTCACTCGGTACGCTTGTGAGGGAAGCTTGGCCTGCGGTCTCACCTGGGAACTCTGCCTTTAGCCCCTTTGTGCAATGTGGCCTCGCCAGGACACTGTTTTAGGCCCTATTGAGGAACTCGGGCAGTGGCCTCGTGGGGAAGCTTGGTAAGACACTGTGCAGCCCCATTTGTGGATCCTGGCCTGCGGCCTGGTGAGGAAGCTGGGACCGTATCTTGGGCTGTATCACAATGAATTTTGGTTTTTGGGGTAGTGGTGTCCACAATCAGTCTTTTCTAAAATGTGATGTTATATTAGGAATCAAAAGAAAACCTTTAACTTGATACTCCACTTCGTTGTTTTTTCGAACAATTTTTTATTTCATTTATTATTTTTTTTTTTTTAACAGCTGATGATTAATTACATTAACCAAATAACTCCATAAGAATAACATTGAAACTTTAAAGGCCAGTGGGGTGGAGCCCTAGAGTCGGATGTGAATAAACCTCACCAGAAACCCTCTTGGGAGTGAACTCTACAACTTCCCTAAGTTTCATGACATTCCAATGAGTGGTTTGGTAATACATAAAGGACAAACACACATACATTCATTTATATATATATATAGACTAGGACACACCCCAGCATGCTTTGTGTGCCAACCCCGTCACTTGCTACTCTAATAGGGGAAGCTCAGCCTGTGGCCTCACCTGAGAAATCTACCTTTATTTAGCCTCTTAAAGCAACTTGGTCTGCGGCCTTGTGGGGAAGCTCAACCTCGCCAAGACACTCTGTACAGCCCCATTTGTGGAACTCGGCCTCGCTGAGTCAATTGGACTGTATCATAATGAATTGTGGTTTTGGGACAGTGGAGCTCATAGACTTAGTCTTTTATAAAATATGATGGTATATTAAGAATCAAGAGGGAAATTTAACTTGATACTCCATTTGGTTGTGTTAGTTTAACATTTCTCATTTTTGGTTTAAGGGCATACTTTTGATTTTCAAGGGGCAGAGCCCATAAATGATGTCTCTTCCTAAATATAATTGTGTATTGAGACTTACCTGTAGTATGATATCGCACTTGGCCGTTTTATTTTAGTACTGTGGTACTTATAAAGCTGCTGTTGATTTGAAAGCTAAGTTACCTAAAATAATATCATATACTGAAAGTATGCCTTCTAAGCCTATTTATAACGAGGCATAAAGGCTACTTTTCTACTAAAAACTTTGGAGTAAAGTCAGTGGATATATGGTTAAATTAATATTTCCTTTCGTAAGATGTCCTTTAAGAAAGAAATTTCCAAACTATTTCAACAACAATCCATTACTACAATTTAAAAAAGTTTTTTTTAAATACCAAATTTGCTATCTAGTTCTGTCTCTTAAAAAACTAGAGTAATTTAAATTGCTAACTTAGATGAAGAGTTCATATTTCATTTTACAAATTAATCTAAACGGATCATACAGAAATTTATTCGTTTTGAGGTAGAATGGCATTCTGTGTGACAATCAGAATAAGGAAACTCAACATTTCTTTATTCACAAAAGGTTGAAATAACTGCATAATAGCGTCAGTACCGTATTACATTCGAATCATTCGCTGATTATAATTAACAATAGGATCATTCTGAAAATGTGCAAATAAAGTAATCTTTAATATTGTTACTTACTTGTAAAAAAAATAATAAAATAACTGATGATTTACTACATTACGGTTTAATGATACTAAGCTGTCGGGCACGACGTGAATTCCCTGACTCTGTAAGGGCACCTTTTAGTAATGAATGTTTTTACCCTATTGCCGAAACGTTTCCCGTCGCTCTCAATCTTAAATTCGTCCGGCAGTTAGTTGAAGAGATTGATTCCATTGTAATTAGGTGTTTTTCAAGAAAGATATGTGAGGTTTGGTTTAGTTTAGACAATGAATGATCGGGTAGAAAACTAACTGTGTGTTATATTTAGCGCATGTAGGAGTTTCAGCGGTAGAGATACCAATTCCAAGTCATAGAACTGTCGCATTTGAGCAGCTGCCACCACACGTTGGTGTCAAATTAATCAACAGCCTCCCTGAATACATGAACAAGTTTAAAAATCAAAATCAATTAAAGCGCTTTTTAGTGCTGAATGCGTTTTTCTCGGTTGAGGAGTTCTTGGACAACAGCTGGGAAATTGAATCGGGACCTAATTCATGAATGACCGAGTCTGCAGTTTGAATGGAATTATGTATGTCCATAAGTGTATGTATGAGTGTGGGAGATAATGTTTAGCCAGGTATGTCCAAGTGACAATGTATAAGTTCCCACTTTTATTTTATTGTGACTTTCGCAATATAATTGAACAATTATTTACTGCAATAAAGATATTCTATTCTATTCTAGAGAAGAATCTTTCTACCGCTGAGCTGATTAGCTTCACGGGCGTGACTAACGTCCGCCTTCAAATGTTCAACTTCCGCAACTGTGTTTAGTAAAAAAAAAAAAAAAAAAAAAAAAACTAAGGAACTGTACAAGTTTGTTTATTGTTTACATTATTATTCACTGTGTTATTGATATTATTAATACTTGTCGGTTGAATACTAAATAATGATTTAATTTAATCGGCCTAGGCTTGATTCGTTGATGTTGACAATATAAATGACAACAGTCTTACATTAAAACATTTTGTTGTTCCTTCAAAGAAACAGTCAAAGAGCGTGGGAATAAGAGCATCATATATTTTTGCCGGAACGGGTTGTTATGTGTTGTACAGAAGATGTATATTTGGTAATTTGACAATCTTTCTTTCATGATTAACACATGGAGCATTAGTTTTAGTTTAGTTTTTAATTGACATTTGTAATGCAATGTAATGTTGTCTACTTCAAATTAACATATATGAATTTGAATAATTTCGAATGGCGTATCTACTGGGTTGGTGTCTTCCAGCTATATAGAGTTAAGAGTAATACTGTAACAAGCCTAACTGATGATAATAATATAGATCTACCGCAAAAGAATGTTCAACGTGTTTTGCTAGTAAGTGACTCACATGGACGGTGTTTATGTGACAAATTGAATTTATTAGTGAAACCTGTAGTTAAGACTGAATCTGTAGTGCTACCTGGTAGAACATTCGAATGTGTAATGGAGGGCAGCAACCTCAGTAGTCGTAAACTCACAAAACAGGATTATGTTGTCATCTTGGCTGGTACAAACAATGTTCCTGACCACTGTGATGGGCTGCACGTATCTCTCGACCGGGCACTTTAAGGCCTGTTTGAGACCAATGTTATTGTATTGGGGATTCCCAATAGATTTGATGCTCCAAACTTAAATGATGTGTAGGTGGCGTTAACCGGCTGGACATGATGATAACTTCTTGCATGGTTGGGGGCCATGATCATGCAAGCTTTGTTCCCCTTGAGTCGATCCCAAGGCGTTTCTACAAGAGATATGGGCTTCATTTTAACGAACTCGGGAAACGGAGGGTTGCGGAACTTATAGTTAATGCTCTGCCACACTTTTTGGGGAAAATTAATCCTTTATCTCCAGAGCGTAGGTTACGAGGGAGCTCTCACAAAGGCGCTAGGGTTAGACCTCTGGAAACAAAAATGGAACGAGGCACTGGAGCAGAACGAATGTTCAGAACCCGAATAGTACCCACAATTATAACTTTGAATCGAAAATGTAAGCTAATTCCGAAATTAAACAAATTTTTTTAGACCGAGGCAGGTAAAAAAATCTGAGGGGATGACACCAGGTATTTCTTCAGATGACCGGTAGGTGTTAGTAATGAGAAGGGGAATTTCACTATTTTCCACTAGAAAATCTCTGGGATTTGAACTAATAAAGACCTTCTAGAAATACACCTGTAGAGTAATCGCCCTGATGTAATTTGCTTATCTGAGCACAATCTATCGGAATTGCAATTTGAGTCTTTCTCTCTTTTAGATTATGAGAGCGTGCCGACTTTTTGTTGCAAATCTCGGCAAAAGGATGGAATATGCATCCTGGCAAGGAGTGGTGTTGTTTATGAACGCATTGATGTGTCTCAGCTTTGTTCATAGAGTTCTTGGTAATTATCTGCTGTAAATATCCAGCTTTGTATGGTGAGAGTATTATGATTATCGCTGTTTACAGAATTCCTGGACATAAGATTCTGTCTTCCTGTGTTCTTCCTGTGAAGAATTCTTCCGCTTGATTGGTGATTGTCTTGATAGAGTAGCTCAACGAAGTCATAAACTTATTATCATTGGAGACTTCAATATACCTGTAGATGTGTTGAGTGATTAAATTTCCAGCAGACATTTCATTCATATCATCAAAACCTTTGGACTAAGACATACAATGACATCTTACGCCAGGAAGTTTAAGGGCTCAAGAACTGCAATTGATAACATCTTTACAAACATTGATTCTAGTTTGATAAGGAGCAACGTGGTTGTAACTGCATTGTCAGATCATCATGGTCAAGAAGCTGTGATCCAACTCTCAGCTAGGTCCACACCTGTGCCTAGGTTTATATTGACCCGAAGGATAACATCTAAACAATGAGTCATGGAGTAGAGTGTTTAGCCTAGAGGATTTCAATTATAAATTCAATGAATTTACAAATCAACTTTCTTACTACTTTGAAGCTACTTTTCCTCTGGTAAAAATAAAAACACACCCTATTAATTCATCTGGTAAAGTTACTATTTTGAGTCCCCAACTTCTAGAACTCAGGGACCAAGTACAATTTTCCCATTCACTTACGAAGGACTTAGAATCATCACATCCCTCTAGGATGGCATACAGAAGGTTAAGACGTTCTTATAAAAGTGCAATAAGGAAGTTTAAGTCAGACCAGCTGCTGAATAAGATCTCTAAATCAACAAATAAGTCAAAAACCATTTGGAGTCTAATTAATGGCAGTAAGCCGTTCAGAGGGGAAAATGCTGTTGACACCACCTTGCTCGATTCTGAAGGTAATGAAGTCACGGATCCTGTTAGGTCTAAAGTCATCATTTGGTAATGACGGTTTCTCGTCTAAGCTTTTCAAACAGATCCATGATTTCTTTTCCGCTTTCTTATCTGATTAATTTGTAATTTTCTGAGAGTGAATTTCCTAATTCACTAAAAAAACGCCTTAGTCTACCCTCTGCACAAGAAGGGAAAGAAGAATGTTTGTAGCAATTTTAGGCAGGTCTCATTGGTTACATCTTTTTCCAAAACATTTGAGAGAATATTTCTGGATTCTGTTGTCATTTCTGATGAGGAATGATGTAATTTCTTCAAGTCAGTTTGGCTTCGCAAAAGGAAGATCAACCACGGATGCAGTCAACTCCGTTACTTCTTTTTTAGCACAGGCTCTAGACTCGGGTGATTCAGCTTTGGGATTATTTTTCGATTTGACCAAGGCTTTCGATATGGTCGATCACAGTGTTTTGCTAAGACAGCCCCATATAGTTGGCATTAGAGGTGTGTCGTACTCTTGGATGTCTTCTTACCTTTGTGGGAGAACACAATCAATTCAGGTACCATTTTTGGACAGCCTTGGGTGTCAAAGATTAGCCTCATCAAAATCAATTGAGGTTATAAGAGGAGTCCCGCAGGGTTCGGTACTCGGACCAGTCCTGTTCTTCTTGCTTGTGAATGACCTCCCAAAGTGTATTAAAGTGCCAATGCCCAAATTTGTGTTTTTGCAGACGATACTTCCCTTATAGTAAAAGCCCCAAATCGGTTAGAACTCATGTGTCTGGCTTCTAAAGAAGCGCATAAAATAGCTCAGTGGTTTCAGCAGAATCAGCTCGAACTCGACTGATTAATTTTTCGATCAGGAGTTCACAGAATTTAGAACAGAATACATTCCATCTAGGGGATTAAGAGATCTCTTCTTGTGACTCTTTAAAGTTTCTTTGTGTTTACATTGACACCAAACTAAACTTCCATGATCGTATTGAGTTCGTCTGCAAGAAATTAAGCTCAGGGGTTTTCGTTTTACGAAATTTATCAAAGTTTGCTGATGTCAGAGTAACTTTAGCTGCTTACTATGGACTGATTAACCCCTTCCTTACATATGCAGTTGTTATTTGGAGATGTGAAAGTTCACGCACAAAAATGGTTATCAAACTCCAAAAAAGGGCGTTAAGAGCGGTTTTTGGGAATTTCGTGTAAGTCACTTTTTAAGGAGGCTAAAGTTTTAACGTTCCCATCAATTTATATCTTAAACTATGTAACATTTGTTTATAACCACCTTCACCTTTTCAAACCAAATAATCCCCAACATCGTCACAATCTTCGTCACACCAATATAATTAAAATCCCTGCCCATAGAACATAGTTTTTTTTTAAACCTTTATTAATCAGTGGCATTAAACTTTACAATGCTCTCACAGCCTCTATGAAAGTAAAAACAAGGCCACATTTTGAGAGGGAGTTTTTTGATGCAGTGGGCCTATTACAGTATCAGGGATTTTGTTGAGTGCGCTGATCATACTAGTTTAAGCTAAGGTGAATGGCCATCTATATAAGCTGTAGTTTATTTTAGAAGTAACACAGAGTTTAGGCTTATTTTAATTATTCTGACTATGTTAATGTTACCATATTCAATTGATTTAGATTATTTTTAATCACCTAATATAATTTATTGTTGACGCTATTTTGCAGTGTTATTTTGTTATCAATAAAGAATTTCTGAGTTTTCATACGATCGAATGGTCACTGCTGCTAATGACGTGAGATGGGCGGGGCTTGCTATTGCACCGTCAGAACGCGGCATACCACTCTGATTGCCATTACAACTTTTAAATGTAACTACATAATGGGGGAAGGGAAGAGTAATTCTCTTGTCTCACTTGCACCACTCTTTACATCTCACTCGCAAAAGTGCGTTGAAAAGGTTGTTTTCTTAAATAAATAGTCTATGTAAGAAGCGAGAAGAGATAGGGAAATAGAAGCAGACAAAACGAGTTTAGCGCGGCTACGCATCAATGTTTGATAATGTCTTTCAAGGACCTCTCTCGGCCTCTCCCAACCCCTATCCGCAGTTTCCTTTCTCTCAAATTCTCATGGTAATTTGTATTCTTCCCCTCGCTCTCTTAAGTGGGCCGCGCTGCCTTCTGTGTCTTACTCTAGGCCCTAGGCGGTCACGCTAAGATTGTAAATTTAGTAAAAAAGTAGTCTAACTTTTTAACATTGGTTTTTAAGAGTATAAAATCATTTTACACACTTTAAAATGACAACAAAGTCGAAATAGGTTGTGTTATAATAAAAAGGAATTTTTTTAAGGGTAGTTACGTAGTTTATATTTAATAAAATCATACTAAGAACAAGATATGGAACTGGCAATTCGATAAGTTTTGTTGGTTTGGTTCCATTACGGAAAGAATAGTGTGGACAGTGACAACTGTTACGTTCTTTGTAACCGTTGAGTATGGCGCAACATTCTGCTTATCACAGATCTGAATCACACGAGCACTATGAGAGGATTTTCCTCCATGGAGAAAGCAGTACAAAAACATAAGGACGAGACTAGAGATAAAGGTAAGGGAATGGCGAACTCGGACCGACTGTTAAACGTCAGATTTTGGTCATGGCGATGGCATTCTTAAGTTAGATTTTCATAACTTTGTGTTTGAAAAACGTAGTTTGCGAAAATCTTTTACTAATGAAGCAAATTGAATACTTTTCATTCTGAAATTTAAATAATTATAACTAGATTTATTGTTGTTTAATTGATTATACTAAGTGGTAAGTAGCTAAGCATTAGTGAAAATTGCACTGGGGTTTCCATTAGTAGTGTCCTTCTATGGTTATTAAACCTTAGGATGTTGTTATTTTGCTTTATGCACTTCTAAAAAACCTAGAGCCTAGCTTTTACACTAGTTTCATCTGTCTATAGGGCCTAATATTACAAAATGGGACAATGATCAAACCGAAATAAAACTAGCCTATTTAATTTTGCACTGCCCTAACCCCTAGCACTCTTGGAAAATTTGTCTGTTCTATCCATCAGCTCTTGTATCCAGCGTTACTGGCTATCTGTAATTTCCTTTACAGCTCTTGTAAGAAACTCCCCAGTCATGCTCGGCAAATCTCATATCCAGTATAGTCAACTCTACATGCTATTTTATTCAAACCCTCTTGTATCCAGTATCACTGGATGTTGTTATACAAGGGTTATTTAATTTTTTGTTAATTTCTACTATAACTAGTACATGGTGTGACCTGTGTGTATTCCTCAGAACTATTATAAGAATCAAAAGAAATACTTTTTAATAATATAATTTGGTATAATTGATAAATAAAAATAGCTTTACTAGCTACAAATTCTTGTAGCATGACATTGTAATAAATAAACATAATTTACTAATATTTATAGGCCTAATTTTTTCTTCCAACTAACTAAAAATGAAAGCCAAATGTTGTACTGATTTGTATGGTAAGCTGTTCCGTCATTCCAGTCCCAGCAAAGGAATACAAATTGAAAACAAAGCTAATGCACTGTTTCCAGGGTTGCCAGACGACTATATATGTATTTTAAGTATTTCATTTAACATTTTTTATTTTTTACATAATTGTCAAGATACATTTTTTGTGACTTTAACTTTTTACAAGCTATTCAAAGATTTCTTGTAAAATGTTTTTATTTTATTTAAGATTTATCTTATTTATATAATTTTTATAGATATTAACAATAAACAACATTCAAAACCAGCTTATTAAAAAAACAACTAGGCCTATCGTATGGAAAGAGTTTACGTTACAATAACTTAAAAATACTAAAAACAATGTTCTAGGACAATAAGTTTTAATTGCAATAAAATAAACAAACTAATAATGAGAAAAAGTAAAAACTAGGTTTGAAGGCCCATATTATTTAAATACCGGAACCTTTAAATATCCATTTAAAAAGATATACAAATGTAATAGTAAACAAACATCAGAGTGCAATGTGCAGATCAGGTGACCACATATCAGAGCTGTAGAGGAAAATGGGGTTAGCCAGTAATGCTGGATATGAGAGCTGACAGACAGGCAACTAACGCTTTTAACCAGAGTGGTAAAGGAAAACACCATATCCCGGTATACTGGAAATGAGAGTGCAAAGGGTTAATTATGTTGAAATTAAGGTATGTCAAACCAAGGTGCTTTGAATACACTTTCATTACTTTTTTGGTGATGTATATTGACTTATACCTGCCTAGATAAACATAAAAATTTAGTTAAACTCTGGAAGACTCACTTGGCCCAAGTCTGTATGGATTGTCAGAATATTGTCATTAGGCATATTCTGTGGGGTAGGATTAGGCATTTTTTGGTGTGTTGGGTTTTTGCTGCCAGAAATTATGTAAATATGAAAAGGGAAGACTTAAAAGTTTATTTAAGCCTACTTAATTATTTTCCAATGGCTAAAGCCATTTACAAAGGTGAGAACAAAAGGTTGCACAGGGAAGGCAACTCCAGATTGCCATGAGACAAGATAGTGTGCACACGAAGGTTACTTCCAGTCTCAGCTAACAAAACGGAGACCTTGGAGGGTGAAACCGGCTTCTTTTGATTCCAGGAGAGAGGTTCGTGAGTTACACAGACTTTCAGACTGCAGACACCAATGACAATATTTGTTTTCACCAAAATTATACCACCTGACGGTTACCTCTGTGATGCGACCTGTGAAAGGTTAAAAGTTAATATAATGTTGAAGAAATGCAAAGATATTTTGCTGTATAATTGGGTTTGCTTAAATATGTTATATCCAGAAGCGTGGGACAAAGTAAAAAAGCAATGTAATTAGTCCAAAGGGGGGCTAGGTTAACTCCTTGGGTGACGCCTGGGTTCAAATGTACTGTGGTTTTTATAATATTTACATATTTATTTTGAACAGTGTTTTTCATTTAAATATTGTTTTTAGTATGTTAATTTGCCTGTAAAGTAATATTTACCTACTGTATTTAATTTGGAAACAAAATAGGAATTAACTGTCATAGATCTTGCTAACAAGTTTTAACAGTCATGGGCAAGTTGTAAAATATTTGACATTTTTTTAAGGGTGTGATACTCTTAAGATTATAAATTCCTTATTGCCTCACTTATAATCTTGTTTACCGCGCTTTATTTTATTTTTATGGCTGATTAATTAAATCAATTTTTCTTGTTTTTCAGGTGGACACAATGAAATCTAATGAAACTAGAAGACATAAGCGATCCAGAAGCTCATCCAACTCACCTGTTTATAGCATCAGTGATGATGATAGTCCAGTTAGAAAATTCCAAAAAACTAAAAAACATTCTGAAAATAGACATTCGCATAAAAAACATCTCAAACACCATAGGAACCGTAATTTAGAATCATTAAGTGATGAAGAAACTAATACCAAATTGAGATATCGTGAAGAAGAAGTTAAAGTTAAGGAAGAGCCTTTAAGTGAAGACGAAAGGGAGCGAAAGTACAAAAATAAACATTCTTATCAACCAAGGTGAGAATATTCTTTTTAATAATTTTTTTAGTTATTCAAAGATAGTTAGCAAAAAGAGCTAGAAATTTGTTGTGAAGAAAAGAATCAGAATTATTTAAAAAGGTAATCAAAGCTGTACATATATATATATATATATATATATATATATATATATATATATATATATATATATATATATATACTAATTACATGCTTTGTGATTCATTTCCTCAGCATAATATTAATTAATTTTTTATAAAAATACTATTATAATTTTCTGTATGGAGTGGCCTATTTTTAATTTCTTCATATATTTTGTATTATTTCATTTGTGTAAATTGAAAATTATAGTTTACTCTACTAAAACTTACAAACCTTGTGGCCTCAGTAAAACTTATATTTACAAACTCACAGTGTAACTTAACAAATAAACTTATAAATATTTTTGAACTATATTGAAGTTCCACTTTATGTATTGTAATTGTAAACAGAAAAGTCATTAGGTACCCATACAATGAGTAAACTGTGAAAAGACAACATAAAATATGATTTTGTGATTGGCCTTAGACCAGAAAGATATAAGAATAAACTGTAAGAGAAACTATTTATTGTTTGAATTTTAACTTTATATCATATTGTGCCAGTACAAAAACTGAGTCCCCAGATCCAGACTATTAACTGCAAACAATACAAAGACAACAAATCCAGATCATTATAGCAAGACATTTTGAAACTCCATGACAGATTCTCAGGATTAGAAATTGGGAGGCTTCAATATGAAGCCTATTTTACTTAATGTTATTATTTACATATATGTTTATTTTTACAGGAAGGGCGATGAAAGAAAGAATTTTAGATATCATAGAGATGAAACAAGACAAAAATATGAGTAAGTATTTATTTAATAACTTTTGTTCTTGTCTTATGCCTGAAGCAAAATCTTTGTGAAGGCAAAATGTATGTAGTGATCATTTTATATTAATTTTAAATTTATAAAGGCATTGTACAGAACATTATGCCTGTACTTACAAATGTGTGTGTATGTATGCACACACATTTTCTGTATTTGTTCACTTCCATTACAAAATGTCTGCAAGACACTGATAAAGTGAAGCACATTAGAACAGTCAAGCACTGCCGTCTTGGTAGGCTTTGGTTTAAGTACACATACTCACAAAACTGAAATCTCTACTATAGATAGTTTTATACAGACATTTAAAACTAAATTCAGTTATGATTAAAATTATCTACTCAGTATTGGATGAATAGAAAATGTTCTAGCTTGTGTGACACCTGACACCATTGATGAGGGTACTTACACACCAGCTGGAGAAATAACTCACAAAACTGATAGTTCACCACACTGACTGGGTTCGCGGACTGTACCGGAGTGTATTCCGTATACTGAATTTAATGAATTATACACAATATTACCTAAAACGTGGTGCTGGTTGGCCTAATAGATGGATCGGTTGGGAGCTTTTTTTTTATTGAAAACAGCAACACAATAAGTAATCTTCTTCTTCTTCTTTGTCTTTGCCTTTTCCCACGTCACGTAGGGTCGGCATTACAACTCCGGATCCTCCTCCTCCACAGCTGTCTATCCAGGGCTTCTTCCTTCCTCCATCCCTTTTCCCTCAAGTCACATGACACCTTGTCCTTCCATCTCATTTCTGGTCTCCCTCTCTTCCTCCGCCCCTCGACCTCCAAGTCTCCAACCCTTCTCCCCACATAGTTCTCCCCTCTTCTACGTATGTGCCCATACCACCTCAGTCTACCTTCTTGAATTTTCTTCCCTAAGGGTCCCACTCCAACTGTTCCTCTGATGTAATCATTTTTTATTCTATCCTTCCTTGTAACTCCACTCATCCACCTCAGCATTCTCATTTCCGCCACTTCCATCCTTCTCTCTTGCGCCTTCTTTATCGGCCAAGTCTCTGCACTATACAGCATTGCAGGCCTCACCACAGATTTATACAACTTTCCTTTCCTCCTGGCGCCAACCCTCCTATCACACAACACTCCACTCATTTTCTTCCAATTCATCCATCCACTATTAATCCTATGCTGTATTTCCGCCTCCAGTCCTCCATCACTCTGGATGTACGAACCCAGGTATTTGAACTTCCCTACCCGTGGCAGCTCTTCCCCTTGTATGTCCACCCTTAGCCCCTGTGTTTCTTCCATACTCATGTATTCCGTTTTCGCTCTGCTGATCCTCATTCCTCTTTCTTCCAACACCTTCCTCCACTCTTCCAGTCTCACTTGAAGTATCTCCTGGGTTCTCTCACAGATCACCACATCATCTGCAAACATCATGCTCCATGGCGCTTCTCTCTTTACTCCATTTACCATACAGTCCATTACCAGGTCAAAGAGGTACGGACTGAGAACCGACCCTTGGTGTAGCCCTACTCTCACTGGGAAGTCTTTAGTGGTACCCACACTGGTCCTTACTTGCGTCATTACTCCTTCATACATCCCCTTTACCACTCTCACATACTTCTCGGGTATGCCTTTACATCTCATACTTCTCCATACCTCCTGCCTGGGCACTCTATCATAAGCCTTTTCTAAGTCAATAAAAGTCATATGAAGGTTAGCCCGCACCTCTCTGTGTCTTTCCATCAATTGTCGCAGTGCAAATATTGCGTCCGTTGTTCCCCTTCCTGGCATAAATCCAAACTGTTCTTCACACACTTCACTCTCCTCACGCAATCTACCCTCAATGATCCTCTCCCATATCTTCATTGTGTGGGACATCAACTTTATCCCTCTATAATTTCCACAATCTTGGATATCGCCTTTTCCCTTGTATATGGGAATAAGTATACTCTTTGTCCACTCATGTGGTATTTTTTCCCTTTGCCAAATCTTCCTCATCAGATCCCAAAGCACATCAATGCCCCGTTCACCCAGACACTTCCATGCTTCCACTGGTATTTGGTCTGCACCAACTGTCTTTCCATTTTTCATCTTCCTCATCGCCCACTCCACCTCTTCTCTACTTATCATCACAGTCATTCCCTCATTTGCTTCTCCGTCCTCATACTTCTCCCTCTGATTTTCCTCATTTAGTAGTTCCTCAAAGTATTCCAACCACCTTCCTAGTATTTTTTCCTGATCATAAAGTACCACTCCTGAACCATCCTTCATCTGTTTAATCGATGTCATGTCCTTACGTGATTTGTCCTTTGCTTTCGCAATCCTTATTAGTTGCCTGTCATCTTGGTTTCTTTCCAGATCTTCGTATGCCTCCTCCATGGCCCTCGCTTTTGCCTTCGCAACAGCCCGCTTTGCCTTCTTCTTTGCAATCTTAAAGGCTTCCTTTTCTTCCTGTCCTCCCCTCAGATCCCATTGCTTCTTTGCCTCCCTCTTCAGTTTCACCCTTCTCTGAACCTCCTCGCTCCACCACCACGCTTCCTTGTCCTGTGGTGGTCCCTTTCCAGACGTTCTGCCTAGCACTTCTTCTCCATATCTCCTTATAACCTCTCCATTTATGTTCCACCACTCTTGTACATCCTCCGGCAATCTCAGCTCACGCAGCACCTTTTCCCTAAATTCTTCCTGAAGACTCTCCTCTTTGAGCTTCCACCACTTAATCCTTCTTTCTCCATAACTTTTGAATTTCCTGACTTTCCTTACCCCCATCTCACAGTCAGCTACTACCAGTCTATGTTGGGCTGCTACACTTTCGTTTGGTATGACCTTGGTGTTCTTTATTTCCTTTCTATGTCTCCTCCTACACAGGATGTAATCTATCTGGCTTCTCTGTTCACCACTCTTAAAAGTTACGAGTTGTTCTCTTCTTCGTTCGAAAATGGTATTTGAAATTACCATATCAAAAGCCACTGCAAACTCCACAATCCTCTCTCCCTCTGCATTCCTTTCGCCATAGCTCCATCCCCCATGTACTCCATCCTCCCCACTTCTTCTCCCGCCTACATGTCCATTCAAATCTCCCCCAATTATGACCCTTTCGTTGTCTGGTATCTCAACACAACACAATAAGTAATATGAGTGTTTTATTAATAAAATTGATAAGTTTTAGTGAAGCTAGAACCTTGACACAAGTTAATTTACAAGTTCACAGTTAGTACGAAATCTTTTAAAATAAACAATATAAAATTATTATAATTTGTAGTTTGTTAACAACGTGGTTATTCTAGGATACAACAATTTAAATTCAAACAAATCTAATTTCAATTAATAATTAACGGCGCTTGCCATTGTCTGTGCTGTCTCTAAATGAATTTAGAATTGAGTTACGGTTACAAATTAAACATGATTACTGAAAACTAATACACGAATTTACATAAATTGAACAGACATGGCAAGCCCGGGAATCAAAGGGGAAACCGCGCTACTTACTACATGTACTCGCGATCACGGTTGCAGACAGACAGATCGAGAGGGCTGGCTTCGTCCCCAAGCCAGTATTAGAAATATTGTCAACCAATCACGTGAAAGAACGTTTGATCGTATGACTTTCTAGGCCGTATGGTGCTGCACTCCAGCCCTGAACGATTCACCAAGTAACTAACATTGGTATGTTAGGGTTGCTGGAACATTGCAATATCTCTCAGTTTTCGAGTCGTGGGCTGCATTTAGAAATCACGTGACATCACGCCACCGCATTCCATACTGGCCTGGTACAGATAAATCAATACTTTTGCCTTTCCCACTGAACCCAATATTCACTCATATTTATTTAAAATGGTGTAACAAAAACTAAAGGGAGGCATAATTTAATTATTATTATTAAATTTGAAGTTACATTAAAACACAAAAACAAATAGAGGGTGTAATTTATTTTATTTTATTTAGACGGCCCACAAAGGTGGTATTTTCATTTATTTATTCAATAAATTAACGGGCCGTCACACCCTCCCCACCTTTAGTTGGTGCCAGTCCCTTGGCACCTATTGAGGTGACCATAGACCGTCATCCTCCAATAGCAAAACCCCTCTGTACCGACAGAGTGGTCTTCTCCCTTTTGTCACCAATAAAAATTGAATTTACTCACGATTCCACTTGATAGTCAATGGGCGAGACAAAAGCAAATGCATTTAAGTTTGGAGAGCAATCGTTAATTTATTAATACACTTTTTGTTTCGATACCTCTCATTACGATGCCGCATTGTTAATTCATGTTATTCAATTCATCGAGATTATTCACTTTCGAAAACGAGATTTTATACTTCAACAAAAAAAAAAAAAAAAAAAAAAAAAAACAATCGGTTCCCCTTTCATCCTTGTTTAAGCAAATCAATTAAAAAATTAACATTTGTAATATGTCAATGTCAGACAATAATATAACAGCAATATAATTCATAAAACACATTTCACAACTAGTGAAACCCTATCTGATTAAAACACCATATTCATATACTAACCATAATACATAATACTATTCTTATAATAACAATAACACATAATAATATTCAAATACCATCAATAACACACAATGTTATTCGTATACCAGCAGTAATACATAATAATATTCATATACACTAACAATAACACACCTAAATTAAACCAAAGACACTGTGAAGACAACATTTGTATTAAACGATTCTACCATAATTCCAATCACCAACTGTGTTATCTATTTCATATAGTAAGAAATATATTCAAGCTGCTACATTTGTTAATACTAAGCATTGTAAAATAATTTACACATAACTACTACGCAGTATTGAATGGAGTAAATAAAAGTAGTCACGGTTGAATGACGCCAGCATTTTCACTCAAACGAGACTTATTTTGGGCTAATTCATTTCATTTAACATTTTATTCTTAAAATACAATGTCCTTTGGTGAAGGGTATGATACGATCCAGCTGAGGGAAGTGATAGGATTAGGTAAAAGGAGTGTTTGGATTGCGCGCTTACCTTCTCGTAGTACCCAGCCAAAGAACGTCATTATATACATTACAATTTAATTTTACAATAGTTTTATTTTTAACAAAACAATAAATTATTCCCCATTCCTTTTCACATTTAAAAAGTACAACAACAAAAGAAAAATCATTAATGCCTAAACAAATATTAAAGTTGGGTACCCAAACATCAATTAATTAAATGATACATTCTACTCATTATATTCATTATACTTATTAGTAACTTACATTAATATCAGGGTAAGCACAGCTACCAACTATATGACTTACCTAATAATAATTCCATTAATAATTACACAGTCCAGTTCTGATCAGAATTTTGTTCCACTGACGAAGTCTTTCTTCTTGACAAAACGACACAAAAGTACTCGGTTTGTTACTAACAAAATAGACAATATAATGTTCACATTAGATAAATGACACGCGGACCCGGGAAACCTAATTACATTGTAACGTTACTTCTTAATACTTATCGTTAATACTCAAGGGACTGCAGTCCATTGGCCAGGCCAAGAATGTTGATCAGGCAGCGGCTGCATAAATCAGCTGGTGGCCAGTGGGTTAGGAAGGGCCAACAAGGCTCGACCCGCCCTTGGTTGCGTCTGGCCGAGGCAGTGGTTGACGTCCCCTCTGTCCCTCTCTCTCTCCTGGTCACCTCTCACCGCCCGGTCTCGCACCCTGGTCTGCTGGAGCTGCCTCATGCCCTTACATAAGAGAACAAGGATTACTCTTAAGTCTAAAATATATTCTTACCTCCACTAATTTACTATTTAATACACACATTAATTCAGCAAAACATTACTCTAACTTTATACACTATGTCGCAAGGCTAGCAAATTCATTGCTAGGCAATGGCGAGCATACTTTAATTGATCCTTCTAATCAGTACCTCCATTTAAATCGTAATCATCAAATTTTGCGGGCTTTCGGCGCTCTCGCCGGTTTCTTTGTGTGCCAGAGTGCTCACCTACCCTACTTGGGGCTAATGGAGCCATTCTGGGCACACTCGGACTATCGTCTCGCTTGCTATTCGAGTCGTCCTCAACTGTCATTCGTTCCTCACGCTCCTCTTCACACGGTCTCGAGCATCCCTCGTCTCTATCCTGCTTCCGTGTGATATATGGCTTAATCCGATTCACATGGATTATCACTTCTCGCTTACCGATTCGGAGCTTCACGTTCAATGGTGATATTACTTCCACGACCTTATACGGCTCTTTCCACAATCTGGCTAACTTTTTGACCCGGTGGCGACCAAGACTTGGGGTATGTAGCAACACTAACTGTCCCTCGTGGTACATTGATTGTTTGACCTTTTTATTGTACTGACGCTCGTTGCGGCCTCTGGCACGCGATTTCCAACTCGTGGCAAATTCATACGCTTGCTTAAGCTTGTCCCGGAGGGCTTCATACAATAGGGTGCTATCTGTAATTGTCAAATCCGCTTCTAATGGAACCGCCATCTTCCTTCCAAGAACTAACTCATGAGGGGAGTAACCTGTGCTCTCATGTACTTGCGAGTTGTAGGCCATAGTTATATATGGTAAATATTCGTCCCAGTCCGTCTGTTGTCTGTTAACAAAATGGCTAAGCATTTTAGAGATGGTGGAATGAACACGTTCCAGTCGACCATTACTCTGTGGATGAAATCCGGTGGTTTGAATTTTCCTCACGTGCAAAAATTTACATAGCTGTCGTATCAATTCAGATGTAAAATTTGAGCCCTGGTCCGTAACTAACGATTTTGGCACTCCAAATTTAGTAATCACGTGTTGGACTAAAGCACGCGCTACATTTTCGGCTGTTTGGTAATGGGATGAATTCGCAGAACCTCGTGAAGTGGTCCATAACACTCAAAATATATATGTTACGTGACTCACTGATGGGTAACGGCCCCACAATGTCCGTTGCGATTACTTCAAAATGACTAGTAGGCTCATTGAAGATGTTGCCTAATGGTGCCTTCGTCTTTCCGTAATTGGTGCGTTGACTGCAGCTGCGACACGATCTTACATAATCTAGCACGTCCTTTTCCATGCCCTTCCACCAAAACTTATCTCTAACTCGCTCTAGCGTTTTAGCAACGGCTGCATGCCCAGCGGTAGGCAGGTCGTGATTCAGGCGAATTACCTCGGCCACCAATGTCGCGGGTACAACTATCCTATTCAATCCACCACTTTGCCTGTACAATATTTTCTCAGGGCTCATCCTAAAACTTTTGCCTTGTCTAAGGTCTTGAATGTGCGGGTCATCTCGCTGATGTTGTCGGATCCTTTCCAGGTCGATAATGGGTCTAATTTCTTGCCTGACTACATTCACGGCGCGGCTGAGCCCGTCAGCGTTGGTGTGTCGCTTGCCCGCTTTGTATTCTACAGTGTAGTCGAACTCGGCTAGTCTTAATGCCCACCGCATTAACCGGCTACTCGGGTCTTTTAATGACAGCATCCATTTTAAAGCTGCATGGTCAGTAATGACTTTGAATGGTCGCCCTAGCAAATAACACCTGAAATATTTGGTGCTCCAAACAAGACCCAACAATTCTAACTCGGTGGTAGAGTAATTTTTCTCGGCTGGAAATAAAGTTCGTGACGCGTACGCGACCGGATGTTCTTGCCCGTCTATTTCTTGAGATAGCACGGCTCCTAAAGCTTGTTTACTGGCGTCGGTAGATAAAATGAACGGCTTATCAAACGAAGGGAACACTAATACTGGAGCAGTCATTAATTTTTGTTTTAATTGGTCAAAAGCAATTTGGCAATTCTCTGTCCAGTTGAACTCAGTACCCTGGCGCGTAAGGTCAAACAATGGTCTACCAATTTCTGCAAAACTTTCAATGAAACGGCGGTAGTATCCGGCCAAACCCAGGAAAGATCTCACATCTTTCACGGTTTTGGGCACTGGGAACTCTCTCACCGCTCGCACTTTGGCACTGTCTGGTTCGACACCTCTACTTGAAATCTTATGCCCCAAATAATCTACATCCCCCACTGCAAATTTACATTTATTCAACTGCACACAAAGGTTTACGGCCTGCAATTTTCCTAATACTTCGTCCAGCGACTGAATGTGTGATTTGATATCCCTGGAGAACAAAATTATGTCGTCAAGATAAACTAGGCATTTTTCACCCTTTAAACCCATTAAAACGGAGTCCATCAACCTTTGGAAGGTCGCTGGTGCAGAGCATAACCCAAAGGGCATAACTGAGTACTCGTAATGACCTCCGGGAACATTGAAACCTGTCTTGGCTTTACTATTCTCATCCATAGGAATCTGATGGTAACCGCTCCTGAAGTCTAAGGTGGTAAAATATCGACATCCGCCTAAACTGTCGAGTGTTTCGGTGATATTCGGAAGTGGATACACATCTGGCACTGTTAATGCGTTTACACCCCGGAAGTCCACACAAAAACGCCACTTAGGGGTACCATCTGCTGATTTTTTTGGTACGATGACTACGGGTGATGCCCATGGGCTGTGACTAGGTACTATTATTCCCTGATCTAACTGATCCTGTACTAATTTGTCTAAAATGGGTTTCTGATGGAATGGCACCCTGTACGCTTTTTTATACAATGGCGGGGCATTGCCCGTATTTATTGTGTGTTTTACTGCCGATGTGCAACCGAGAGGCTGGTCCTCATTGTACGATAAAATGTTTTTATATTTACTTAAAACAGCGTGTATTTGACCCTGGACACTACTATCGAGGTGCTTTAGCTTTTCAGTTAAACTTGACTCAAACTCTTGTTTATCACAAAGCACTATACGGTTCACTTTCCGCCCTACTTCTGAATGGTGTTTCAATATGGCTGATTTAAATATCTGAGCAAGATTTATCTTTCCCCCTGCATTCAAGTGTAAGCCCTGTTTGGTGTAATGTTTTCGTTTGAACTGAGTTTTAAGGTTGATCAAACAGATATTCTTTGTATTGTGTTTGGAAGTGGTGCTTATTAATTTTCTCAACAAGTTGTTTGCTGTTGATATGTGCTTCTGTAAATCTACATCATGTCTATCTGGAATGGTACAAAAAAATAGTTTAGGCTTGCACTGGTTAGGTAGCATCTCCATAGCTCGCCGCATGGTTGATTGGTATTGTGCGCGTGTGTTTACATCATTGGTCCCCCCCATTACAATTACAATATCACGTTCATTCATGTGTTGGCATTCGCCCGCTAATTTAGATACAAGGTGTTGTAGTTTTCCATTCGGCATGAATTCCACTTTTAATTCAAAATTACTTGGAAGTCTTTCCTCCAACAACTCAAGGATACCTCTACCATGACTATCCGCTACAATATAAACTTTAAATTTTTCTAAAGGTTGTGGTTCTACTTTGGTCAATCTAGCTACTGTCTCGACTGATCCTAATTTTAAATTCACTGGTACAACCACTTCCTCGTTACTTACATTAACCAATTTTGCCCAACAACAATTCTTCACAACTTTGGTGAGAGTCCTAGCTAAGTATACCCCGTGTGTGGTTAAGTCAACAGGCTCTACTATGACTTCATGTCCCTATAGGTTTCCCTGTACTGCTTTATTCTTACTTAGTTTCACGCGAACTAACTTCTCGCTTCGCGCTGGCACGGTATTGTTAGCCACACAGTATGCGGAACTCTCTACTGAATAATGGGTCGGTTTATTAATCCCTTGGGACACGGTATTGTTGTACTTCGTTCTAATGGAACGATGCGGGTCGGGTACCGCTTCCCCCTTCGACAGTTGGTTCAACCAAACCTCCTGCCCGAAAAGCTTAAGCACGCCCTGTTCCAAATGAATATTACCGTTCCCCTCACGCAAGATGTCACACCCTATTACAGCCAGATAACCCTTAGGTAGATTTCCAACAACAAAATTCCCCGGTACTTTAACCCCTGGTTTTAAATTTAGTGTGATTTTTTGTCGGCCATAAATCTTTAAAGTTTGCCCTGATATTCCCCGGATAATGACATCAGGTTCGCTCAACTTGGCAGAAGAAGCTCCCCTTTTTATTAGAGATACTTGTGCCCCAGTATCAATCAGCACCTTACCCTCAGCCCCTTCAATTTGTCCTATTGCTACTAGTTCCTCAATTAAATTTTTAATTTCTGGCACAATTCGTACATGCTTTTCCCCGATAATTTGTCTGGTCACCGCCTGTTTGGGTCACTGATATACAGCGCTTCCTAGTCTCGGGGGGTCGTGTCGGCGTTCACACTGGCCCCTGATTCGTTTCCCGAACGCTGGTGGTCTGCGCTCAAGCGCACGCGACAGTCGCGTTGTCTATGTCCGACTCTCCCACATCGCCAACATGACACACTATTTCGCGGCGATCCACCACCTCGACTTCTACAGTCCCGCGATACGTGCCCTTTCTGATGGCATTTAAAACATGTCATCTCTGTCTGAAAAACTTTCTTCTCCGCAGTAGACTGACCCCCTTTTAGTAGATATTCAATTGCCACGGCGGTGGTAATGGCATCCCGTATGGTGGTTGGGAATTTTAGCCGCGTTTGTTCGCCTACTTGGCCCACCAAACCTCTCACGAACGAGTCAAGCGCCCGCCTATCTCCTTCCTCACGCAACGCCTTATTCACTTCAGCATTCGCGGTCACCCGCACTGTCTTTTCATTGAGACATTTAACACGGTCGGCAAAAGCCTCAATTGTTTCGCCTCGTCGCTGTTGTACGACCGAGAGTTGCTGGTAGTATGACTGTTGCGGTGCTTTGTCGCTAAAACGCTGAATCAAAGATTCTCGGAACGCCTCATAGTTACCTAAGTTAGCCTGATCTTCTCCCGTTATGAATTTCTGCGCGTTCCCCTTCAACTTTAGTTTGGCTATTTTTAGTTTCTCGGCGTCTCCCCAATTACTTAATTCTCCAACATCCTCGATACTTTGAAGGAAACTATAAACTTCGTCCGGCTTATCTCCATCAAACTCTACTATTGTCCCCACTAATGAAAAGTCCGGCTTCGTTCCTGCCGTTTCGACTATTCCCCTCATAGTTCGGTCCAGCTGATCCACAAAAGGTGGTACTTCCTCAGCTGCCGAAGCTACAGTAGCTAATTGTTGATGCAGTTCGTTTATTGCATCCTGGATCTCCATATCCCGTCCCCCAAGGCTCATGCGTCCGGCCATAGTAATTTATTGAGAAATCTACTCGAGATAATGCAAATATAAAATGGCGCAGTACAACAAATATATTCTAATATGACATTCAATGTATGATCACAAAGCCCTAAGAGTGCAGTGGGTAGCTTGCTCTCGAAATACAAAAAGCGGTTCTCTTATTTTTCCCTTTGACTTATTATTTCAACTTTCTAATTTTATTCAAGCTACTGGTTTATTAGCACACCCACTCACTTTTACTATAATTCCTTAAAATTATAAAACACTGTTTAGTACCTAATCAATTTGGACTGTATCCTAGAATAATATTTTACTTATATTTATTTATGCTGAAAGTGGGTATAATCTTTCACCTTATCTCTCAATTGATTCGACCTGCATGCTTATAGTACGACAGTATCTGGTTTCACACTACAGTACTTACAATCAACTCAATGTTAAACAATATAAATTAACCAACAATGTTACTACAACCAATTTCACAATTACTTATAACCAGATAATTTCACTGTCACCAGCCTTATAAGCATGTGCCCTCAATTTACTGGTACCTAGACAGGCTATGATTATAAGAATAAGAATAAGAATAAGAATAAGAAAATCTTTATTCACATAATAAGTTTTTTATAAAACAGTTTGCCATGTGCACAAGGCATGCTCGGCTAAAATGAAATTGAAGAATACATTTAAAATTAAACTTAGTCTTCTAGCAGTCTTACTTCACTATTTCTACATCAAAAATATAAAGGAAACACAACACTGTTAATTATTTTAAACTAAAACATGAAACATAATATATACATTACACATTTAAACATATGCCATAAATATACTAACAATGTATTAATACTATAAGATTCAATAAGCATATACAAGGTTTCTAATCTATTGTTTGAAGTAATTTTTTTAAGTTTGTCTTGTAATTAGAAAGTTTTTCATTAATATTAAGATTTTTTAAAAATTTATTAAACATTAAAGTGCATTTAAAATAACATTGGTTTCTACTAGTTTCTTTTTTGTACAGAGGAAAAATCAACATTTTATTACTGACATGCCTAGTGTACTTAATAACGTTTACATGATTAAAAATTGAACTATATTTTTTGACAAACATTAAAATTGAATATGTGTAAATACGGTTGAAATTCATGACATTAAGAAAGTTAAAAAGTTCAGCAGAGGGATGAAACTTTCCCACGCTACAAACTGTACGAATGGCATGTTTCTGTACTATAATTAGTGGTTTTAAAATATCTTTGAAAGTACCTCCCCAGTGTACAATTCCATACCTCAGGGTGGATTCAAACCAAGATAAGTACAATGTACGTAAATCAAGGGGGTACAAAAAACCTCTCATATGGTAGAGACTATAGTTGATTTTCCGTAATTTTGTTACAAGAAATTCCAAATGAGAGTGCCACCTCAAATCAGAATCAATGAATATACCTAAATATTTAACTTTTTCACTAAAATCTATTTTTACACAAGTACACTCATAGATGCAAGCATGAGAGTGGCATTTGATATTTAATTCGTTTTTATATTTACTCACTGTTGATGGTTTGTATGAAAAGATAATTGAGCTAGATTTCTTTGTATTTATTAAAAGTCTATTTTTATTAATCCAGTTTGAAATTTTTAATAAATCTTTATTTATTTTGCTTTCTAAAATTTCAAAATTATTAGCAGAACATACTAAACTACTGTCATCTGCAAAAGCAAAAACTTTAGAGTTTAGGTTTAAAGACAGTAAATCATTCAAAAATATGACAAACAGGTTTGGTCCGAGAATTCCACCCTGAGGTACTCCAAACCTCACAGGTAACGTCTTACTGTAAACCCCATTAATCCTCACTATTTGATTTCTACCGAACAAAAAAGATTTGAACCATCTTAAGGAGTTGTTTCGGACTCCATATTTTTCTAATTTATATATTAAAAGGTCCAGATCGACGAGGTCAAACGCCTTAGTAAAGTCAAGATAAACGGCCAAAGTAGGTTTCCGCTCATCGACATTATTGACAATTTCTGTTATATGTCTCTCTAGTGCTAAATCTGTGCTTTTATTTTTTATAAAGCCATATTGATGGGGTGAAAATAGGCAATGATGAGTAAAAAAATTTACAAGTTGTACCTTTATACAGTTTTCTAGAATCTTAGATATGCTGTTTTGTAAAGAGATTGGTCTGTAATGGTTAATAAATTTTGGATCCTCAGCTTTATAAATTGGCACAACAAGAGATGTTTTTAGAAGATCAGGATATGTTGCGGTTGTAATAGACAAGTTAATAATGTGAAGTAGAGACGGCAAAAGTGTAGGGAGATTACGTTTAATAGTTAGAATAGATATGCCGTCCAGACCAACAGATCTTTTGTTGTTCATTGACCAGATAATGTTTACTAGTTCAACTGCTGATACTTCGGAAATTGCACACTCATGGTCAAAGGTCTCCATCTCTGGTCGTTCAAACATGTCCGAACCGAATGCCTGACTGATCAAATGACTCGGCATTTCTGTGAAGTGTTTGTTGAAAGCATTTGCAACGAGCCCCTCATTACCCTCTACCGAAACTTGTTTACCTTCAACAATAAAGTCTTTAGAATGTTGAACTTCTTTTCGTGTAATGGATTTGACTATTTTCCAATATTCTCGAGAATTTCCATTACTTTGTTTAATTTTATTTGAATAATAACTAAGTTTTTCTTTTTTTACAAGCAAATTGCACTCTCTAGAAAGTTGTTTCCTCATTAGTGTACAATTTAAAATATAACAATTCTAACAATTAAATTTAAATTCAGTCAACACCTCAAGATTATAAATCATTTCATTCAACTATTCACCTCGAAATTATTCAATAATTAAAATTAAAATTTTGAAAACAACTTATATTTCCTTTGTAATTACTTTAATCTTCAAATTAAGTATTTAATTAAATTACTTTTCCAGAATACAACACTGGTGTACTTAGAGTACACTTACTTACTCATTACTTATTTAAAGGTGTGACTCCACTTTATGCTATTAATTAAATTGGAACATATTCACAGTAAACTCCTATTGGTGTTATTTTCGCAAACACACCCCACACCTGACACCATTTGTGACACCTGACACCATTGATGAGGGTACTTACACACCAGCTGGAGAAATAACTCACAAAACTGATAGTTCACCATACTGACTGGGTTCGCGGACTTTACCGGAGTGTATTCCGTATACTGAATTTAATGAATTATACACAATATTACCTAAAACGTGGTGCTGGTTGGCCTAATAGATGGATCGGTTGGGAGCTTTTTTTTATTGAAAACAGCAACACAATTATAAGTAATATGAGTGTTTTATTAATAAAATTGATAAGTTTTAGTGAAGCTAGAACCTTGACACAAGTTAATTTACAAGTTCACAGTTAGTACGAAATCTTTTAAAATAAACAATATAAAATTATTATAATTTGTAGTTTGTTAACAACGTGGTTATTCTAGGATACAACAATTTAAATTCAAACAAATCTAATTTCAATTAATAATTAACGGCGCTTGCCATTGTCTGTGCTGTCTCTAAATGAATTTAGAATTGAGTTACGGTTACAAATTAAACATGATTACTGAAAACTAATACACGAATTTACATAAATTGAACAGACATGGCAAGCCCGGGAATCAAAGGGGAAACCGCGCTACTTACTACATGTACTCGCGATCACGGTTGCAGACAGACAGATCGAGAGGGCTGGCTTCGTCCCCAAGTCAGTATTAGAAATATTGTCAACCAATCACGTGAAAGAACGTTTGATCGTATGACTTTCTAGGCCGTATGGTGCTGCACTCCAGCCCTGAACGATTCACCAAGTAACTAACATTGGTATGTTAGGGTTGCTGGAACATTGCAATATCTCTCAGTTTTCGAGTCGTGGGCTGCATTTAGAAATCACGTGACATCACGCCACCGCATTCCATACTGGCCTGGTACAGATAAATCAATACTTTTGCCTTTCCCACTGAACCCAATATTCACTCATATTTATTTAAAATGGTGTAACAAAAACTAAAGGGAGGCATAATTTAATTATTATTATTGAATTTGAAGTTACATTAAAACACAAAAACAAATAGAGGGTGTAATTTATTTTATTTTATTTAGACGGCCCACAAAGGTGGTATTTTCATTTATTTATTCAATAAATTAACGGGCCGTCACACTTGCAACCCTGTGTACAATCCACTTATGAAAGGGGCTTCACCACAACCCTGGCCTCGTAAAATCACTTATTAGAAACACACAATATCGCCAATACAGTACGAATATTTAGATAAAATGTAAATAAAAAATATTATTTAGGAGGGAGGGAATTTTTAACAGTTATTTCATTAAACACAGTAATCAGAAACAATAAAGCCCCAATACAACCTATTTGGAACAAGTTATTTTCAATAAGTTACTAAGGGGAGGCATTTAATCAGTTGTGTACGTTAAAATAATAACATAAATACAACACATTAAGAATTTATATGCATTTACACATCATTAATGAACACTATACCAGGTTAAAAAATTATTCACAATACCTTTTATATTCATCAGGAAAGTTAATGTTATTAAAATTTAACCACAGTTGCGTTAAGACTAGTTTATTAACTGCAGTAGGGAGATAAAACTACGATTTAAACTTCCACCCCTCAACATTAATATTGAACAATTCTTTTAAGAATTGGCATAGAAAGGTTGAAGAAGCAAAGGAGAAAGAGAATAGTTGTTTATAGTGCCGTCAAGGTCAGTGTTCTCTGCAGCAGGTAGTTGACTGCAGGCAAATGTTACTTATGCACATTAGTTTACAACTCCCCGCCCCTCTGTTGCTCTCTTGGTTCACATCGCAATGGTTACCGTACTTACAGATATGTTGCAACACCATGGTTTGAGTTTTAGAGGTCATAGAAGTCCTTCTTCGAAATAAAACTAGCAAAGTATAAAACTCTTATTGAAATGAAATTAGATTTGCAGGTTTTGTAGATTCGTTTATATGTTTAAAGCTCTTGATTATTTTGGTTTTCTATTTATGAATTTATTTATTTGTTTCTTGTAAACGGTTACTATTAAACTATCATAAAATATTAATGAACTGAATGCACAGTACAAATCTAGACATTTGTTAGCATCCTCTTATGCAGATTGCTAACAGACAATTAATTTTAAAAATGTGTGAAAAATCCGGTGTGAAAAATATTGTGATAGAGTTTAGAGCAGGCTAGTATTCTCCAAACGATCCGACAGTCTCTAAAGCCCTGGAATGAAGCAAAAAGAGTATACTAGCAGAGACTGTATATTAAGAAGACTCTTAATATACAGTCTCTGCTAGTCTTAATATGGCAGACGCAGAGGCTGTTGGCCATGTTGGTTTTAGTCCCATAAGAACAATGTTATTTGCGTATCCGTATTTTATCGTTATTTATTGGCCAAAAGTTGTGTATGAGGTATCATTTTAAACATTATCATATTACGTGTTGGGTTTGCTTTTTATATTTTGAATTCATACTTTTAGTTTTAAAAAATAGCTGAAAATAGAAACTTTAAACTAAATATTATTTCTATAAAACTAATTTAGGAATTCGAAAAGCAATTCCAACGTAAAATTGCATTCTTGATCAAATGCAATTTGTTTGAAAAATATCTGTTTAAAAATAACTGTTTAATTTGGATATGCGTGATCGTATGTCCGGCAGTGGCGGCAGGTGAAACTAACACGGCGCGTCCGACTAATACATTTTTACTTCCGCCTGGCTCAGTCTCGGGAATTTCAAATGCTTCTGTTTGACGGTTATGTACACTTCGACTTATATAAACTAATTTTTATTGGATTCTTTAATATTCGAGCCATGTGAAGACAAATATTATGCTTGGATGACAATAATAAAAAAAATTACAATAGCTCCATTAATCCTGGTTATAGTATTAATAATATTTTACTTTGCATTAAATGCTCACCTATGTTGTTTCCAACAGGTTTAACATGCTTAATTAGTAGGCTACAACAAAAGAAGTGTTACTCACCTTTTGGTTTGATATTTCTACACACTAAACTTATAGCACTATAATCAATCAAAAAAATAAAGGCATTCGAATGTGCAATTAAAGTAACTATGCAATTGATTACTATTTGATTTTAGGTTTTTATGAATTCAGTATGTGTAAAGGTACGGGCGCACTTGTCCTGCACAGCAGATTCATGTAAACAGCAAGTCGCCACCAGCGCCACACACTTGTCCAGCAGTAGGCCTATTAATTTTTGCATGATGTGTAGGACAAGAGAGCTATACCTTTAAAATAGTGTAGGCAGAGCCAGAAGACTGAGAACCATGTGAAGAAATATTCCAGGAAACCCTTTTCCACTCCCCCTCTCTTCTCCTTACAATCCACTCAACGTCTCAGCCTGACAATGTATTCTTCCAACTAGTCTGTCTCTAGGTAGAAATTTTAGACAAACTTTATTGAGCTCTTCTCTGTACGTGGGGTGTTGTTGCGCTATTGTTTTTATTAAAAATGTGAAAAGCAAGTTTTAATACTTTTGTATTTTTAGTTATAGATACATTCTCCACGCCAACTCTTTCTTCTTACGAGACCAGTAGTGTCAGTCAAAAACTAAATTGCATAGAAATATTTTCAGACAGGTCTTGCCAATCAGATCTCTGTTATCAGTTTTTTTTTAATTCACTTAAAAATGCAATTATTTCAAAAATCTTTGATTTTTGCGCTGTTTTTAGCCGATATGAGCACAAATCTATGGTTGTGATGGTCCTAATAAGTAAATTAGAAGTGCAAAATTGTTTATCTCCGATCAGAATATATCTCAATAATTTATGATTTCAATTACGATAGCGTGAATTTCGTTACTGACCGACAACTATTTTCTTACTAACAGTTTTCGAGTTGTGAAATCAATGTCATTAACCGTTTGCACGCTACATAAGAAATTTGCTATTTCTTTTAAACGTGTCATAAATTGAAAAAAAATATTTTAAAAATGTTTAAAGTTCTATTTGGAATTTTGTTATAAGGCCAATTACTGTTAAGAAAACACAATCCAAACTGGCATTTTTAAATCAATATTTAATATACAGCAATTTGTAAAATTCCCATTGTTGAACAATTATTCTGTTATTTACTCATAAATCTATAAAAAATTAGATTAAGCTAAAATATATATGTAATCATAATAATTATTTACAAGTTTACTAATATAGATGACATACAAGCACTTACAAGTATCCCTAGAATGTTTTTTTTTTGTGTGAAATAACTCTAAACACTCATCTGGGTGGTCCGAGAAATCCCGTAATATGCGCGGCGTAGCAGCACACAATGGCCGCTCGGTTGCCATGGCGACGGTGCGTGAAGGTCACGATGACAAAAAACGTCATCCTTTCTGTTTTCAAAATTACCTCAATAACCATTTACGTACACGTTACTATAGTTTTATCACTTAAATTTAAATATTTATCTCAAAGTATTCAAATGCGAGAAATACTGTAATACGCGTTTTACGTAAATATAACGTTGCGAGAAATCCTGTAATACACGTGGAAAGGGTTAAAATAAATATACAACTTTCGGTAAAAATCTGCTTCACTAAAGACACAAGTTCCTAGTTGAATTGACTACGACCAACCTTTCTTTTAGCGATGGTTTTCGGCATTCCAGCTTCTATTAGTTCTATTTAATTGACTCGTAAAGTAATCAGTCATCAGTCAATTACTGCCATTCGTTTAACATTAATAATCCAGGCCTAGGCTTTACTAACAAGCATGGTGTAGTTGAATTACATTTAAAATGAACACAATAACCAGATCCCACTGAAATTTCTTTACATGTATAAATATTCACAAAAATAATCATTGTTCTATGAGATTTTCATTAATAGACATTCCAACTGAATATCGAATTCCCAATAACCGTTTTGTTAAGTTTAATTGTATATTTCACATATGATTTTACTGGAGAAGCTTCCACGGTCATCTAAAACTATCGTGGTCTTCAGGAGTTAATCGTGTCAAATTTTGTACATTATGTACAACAGCTGGTGCCGACGTTTCGGCCTCGTTGTAGAGTGCCATCCTCAGGGTGAGTGACACGCACTAGTAGTAGCTGAACACTGAATTGTGAGTGTGACTGGCCATGCTAGGTCTGGGCCGGAGGTTATATAGGATTGGGCAGCCTGCTTCTGGAACTTTTCAGAGTGGGCTGTTCTGCCGCTCATACCTTCCAGACCCTTCTATGCTGCCTTCCTTTCTGTTCCGCGCAGCTGTGGAATCTTCCACACTTCTCCGTGGTGGTAGCTTGCTTACTACAGGTATCCAAGTGTTACTGAGTTCAAAACCTTGGTCTTTGTTGAAATTATTTGTATGCTTCTTTATCTCTATGGCCTCTAAAACTGTTCTCTCGTAGTAATGGGAACAACTGGACAAAACTTCAACTTTATCAAATTCTATGGCTTTATCAAATTCATCAAACTTTATCAAATTCAAATTCTATAAAGAAAAGAATGTTCGGCAACTGCTGAATATTCAGTGTTAAGGTTTTTGTACATATTATGTGTTCTTTAAGCACTGGAAGTTTTTCTTTAACAGGCCGGATGAACTGACTGATTTTCTTAAAAGGCTTGAAAATTGGTTTTATTTTATACTTCTGTAAAACTTTTCCTATTTTGTCTGTAGTGTTTTTAACATACAGCTTTAACCTCTTTTTTACTATTTTTGTGTTTACTAAGCATTCGTAGTATGCTTAGGCTTTTGTTGTTTCTTTAGTGCTTCGATAATTCTGTTTTTGGTGTACCTATTGTGTTACAGTGTATGAACCAGATGTTTTCTTTCATTCGGCAAGTTTTCTTTATCAGAGATAAAAACTGCTCGGTTTGCCAGAGTGTTTAACACTGCCATTATCTGGGCTGGGTGATGATGCGTCTCAGCGTGTAAATTACGGTCAGTCTGGGTTTTCTTCCTATAAATAGAATGTACCAGGTTTTCATTGGGTTTCCTAGTAACCAAAACGTCAAGAAAAGGGAGATTTCTATTTTCTTATATTTCCATTGTAAACTGAATTTTGCTGTTTATTAAATTTAGATGCTTTAAAAATACAGATTATTTCTACATCCAGAGAGTGGCCAAATCACAAAGGTGTTATCAACATAGCGGAGAAACACAGTTTGAGATCTGTTGTTGAAAGGGCTTGTTTTTCAAAGTGTTCCATAAATAAGTTAGCTGTGACGGGTGGAAGGGGGGAACCCATAACGGCGCCATTTAACTGTTCATAGTATCTACCATCAAAATAAAAATATGTAGATTTAAGGCATGTTGCAGTGAGCTAAGCAAGGTCCGATGGAAGGATATTCTCTATTAAATTAATGGCTTTTTTAACAGGAACTTGAGTGAATAATGAAACATCAATAATGAAACAACATAGAAGGGTGTTGTTCGTTGCTTTTAGTTTATCTAAAACTTTCACAAAATGGCGGGAGTCCTAAATATATGTTTCGGTTTTCCCTGTATGTTCACCTAGTATTCTGGCTAAATAACGAGCTATCTTGTGTGTTGGGGAGCCAATGGCGCTTACTATATAGTGCAGTCATTGAAGCGAAAAATACGGTCTTACCTCTGAATTTTTTTACTGTGAACCGATTTGCATGAAATTTTGGAATTAGGCTCATCTTACCCTTAACTTCAAAAGTGAAAATGATCTGAACTCCGCCTATTATTTTTAAGGAGTGTAAACAACCCCTTAATGGAAAAATTGACATTGAGCCATTTTATCGCTAGAAAACATGTCTAATGGTAAGTGGTGAAATTGTAAAGTGTTTTCTAACACAATTACCTCATATTAAAATCATTTTCAACCCCTTGAAAATCTTACAACCCTTGCAAACAACCCCTAAATTGAAAAAAATCACAAAAAAATACTTTGGTATGACATAAAAAGATGTAAGTATAGAGTAAGTAATATTTTATATTCTCTATAATAATTATCAAATTTTTAACCCCCTTTCAACCCTTGAAAACTACCCCTTGATAAAATATTTTAAAAAATTTTTTTATAAAATGAAAAGGATTTAAATATTATTCCACACTCTTGAAAATGATTATCATATTCTTAAGCTTTTCTACCCTTAAAACTACCCCTAAATTAAAACAGTAATTATATATGATTACATATTTTAAAACAATTTAATTTATAGTAAAAAATTGTCATTTATTGAATAAAATATTAACAAATTATATAAAATTGTACTATTATTATTAAAATATAATATTATTATTCATGACTCAATGTCGGAGTCGCTGTCACATTCACATCTTCTGGCTGAATTGGAGGGCTATTTTGGCAGTTATCTCCACTGCACGTTCCACAGGTACTATTACAAAACAGACCAACTTTTCTGCATCCGCAAGACGCTCCACATCCTTTTTTGCAGTTGCAAAAAATCATTTTCAGGAGTTCTTGTGGTGCGGGTGGATCTACAGACTTAAGTGGATTTAATAAACCGTCATTCATGACCCACCCCCAATCCGTTGGATGAATGTTTTTGTTGCCAAGCCAAATCTGGGTTTGAAGATAAACCCTCTTAGTATGTTCATTTATGGCACCAACGGTTGGAACTAAGGATGATAATTTTACGGCAGTGTTTTTCGTAGCAGCTTTGAGAAAACTTTCATAGCGCATTTTTTCAAATACAGATACGCAATTAGTGAAAAGCTATTGGAAAAAAATCGCTTCCACAAGTATTCTTTTGAAGATGCTTTTAAACCCTCTTCACCCTGTGAAGTAAGGTCAATTTTAATTTTCTTAATTAAATTGTATGAATTATAGTATATTACACATTACAATAGTTTTGGGTCTCTATTATACTGCGTACTTTCACATTGCTCCAAATATTCACACTCCGAAATTTTCAGTTACTAAGTAGAAAAAATATGATAAGTTTTTGGACCATAACTCCTTCAATTTTCATGCTATCACAATTTATAAAAAACCATTGTAAAGGTAATTAAGAGAGGTAATTTCACATCCTTTATTGAAATATATAGTAAAAAACCTTTTTCTAAAACGGTGAAGGGTTAAAGGGCTTAAGAGAGGCTGTGATTGCGCTGCCACGCGCTCTTTAAACAGTCATATCTCCGTCAATTTTTGTTTGAAAGAAAAAACAAAAAACCAAATTGTTTGTCAGAAAAATACCTAAATTTTTATTCCTACACTTTTATACGTATTTGTCGTGATTTTTGAGATATTATGAAAAAAAGGTGGGTTTTTTAAAAATTTGAAATTTTTGTTTTTAATCGTGACTATTTTGAAAAATATGTGTCCTGAAGCAGCCAAACTGATACAATCTATCAAACTCTTCATAATTCTAGGCAGAATACGATTAATTTTAATTTTGGTGGAAATGGCACTTATGAAACCCATTGATTTAAAAGAAAAAACATTAGATGCTCCTCTTATTTGCAATACAGCTCACTTATTTTACATGCAAAAGACTTTTAATAGTGCTCATTTTAAAGCTTATTTCAAGCACTACAAAACCCTTTTTTATTAGAATGCCTAAAATGCATCTGCTCGCCGCTAGATGGCATTGACCACATCGATTAAATTTCAGACAAAATAAAAAACGGCTTTGATCTTTAATATCTAGCTTAATATTGCACTTAGAATACTTTATAAAAAAACAAATTGTTCATTTTTTTACTTGCTACAATTTTGTTTTTTATAAAATTTTCGATAAAACGTATATTTTTGGAGATATTTGCAAAAAACCGATGAAAAACGTGAAAAAATTGCGAATTTTCAATGCCAATAACTTGAAAAGTATTGGATTTTTCGAAAAACTTTATAGATGATTTTTTGCTTAAAATTAGGTCTTATATCGATATCCGAGGTTATTTTGAAAAATAAAAATTCACCCCCGAGAAGGGGAGGCAACCACCCCCCAGGGTGGTTGCGGAGTTCAAAATCATCTTCACTTTTGAAGTTAAGGGTAAGATGAACCTAATTCCAAAATTGTATGCAATTCGGTTCACAGTAAAAAAATTCAGAGCAATAATGCTTCAATGACTGCACTAAAAGGCCTGAGTGGGATGTCTAGTTTATGGACTTTAGGTAATGATCATTGTTTAATGTTTTTAAATATACATAAATCGGGATTATTCATAACAACCCTTGGTAATTAGTTGTAAATTGCAATTAATTGAATGAAATTGTTTCATCTTTTACAAAATGATTTATAATTAATAGTTTTCCTAGTAGTACCAGAAAATTGATATTTGTAATCATAATATTAGGTTTTTGTAACATTGCTATTTTTTGCTGCATCATTTATGTCATTACAGTTTTATTTGATTTGTGCTTTAAGAATTATAATTATTGTTAATGTTTTTCTTAGTGGTACCAAAAAAACATTGATTGTTGTAATCATAATCTTATGTGTTTGTAATACAGTACAGCTATTTCTTTTTATTTCATTGATTTTTTTTACTCATGTTTATTGTATTACTAACTTTTATTATGGACTTTTAGTATATTATCTTTAGTATATAATTATACTAAAAAATATGTATGTTAAAATGGGCAACCAAGATTTAAAAAAATCTGATTCAGAAATTTATATATATTGCTTCTATACATAGTAAGTCTTGATAACTAGATATGTATGGCTAATATGAAAATATATGTTTTAACTACCATATTTATATATGTGTGTACAAACATTAATTGCTAAATACAAATATAAAATTAAATATAATCTGGTCATCTTCTAATTTGATCCTTAACTTTAGAATAACTATATCAAATAAATGTATAGCAATATAGAGAAAACCAGTATACGTACGCAACGTGTAAATAGTATATAGGCTTACTTGTCCTAAAATCAAGAACAGTACTACTGGTATTCAAAATAAGTATATAAATAATAACATTACAGTAATTAAGACATTTATAAAATATTATTAAAAATCCACTAAAACCTGAAGTAGTCATCAGTTAAATATAAGCATAGAATATGATTGTAAACTCTATATTTTTTTATATACAATGAAGCACAGTGTACGGGTCGGTATTTTGCCTCAGTCTCTCGCATTTAGTACAAACACAAACCAAGTCTGGCTTGGCTGGCAGTGACATGCAAAAGGCAGAGGCAGGGGGTAATAAAAGCTGCTTTTTATTCCCCCGAGACCAGAAATAAAAGCTGAACTACTTCTTGCAGGTGCTCCCTGGATCTACTTGGAATACGAGCTACTCACTGCCAGGATAGCGCGCCTCAGTCAACTTCGATATTTTATTTTGCCTCTGCAGACTCTTAAGGCACATGCTTGAATAACAAACTTCTAAATTAGAGGAAGCCTAGCTCTTAAGAAAACTATTGGTTCCACTGATCAAGACTAAGCTCTTTTTACCTTTGCTGAATAATATTTTTTAAATTAGTTTATCTCCCTTGAAACTACTAACCATAACAGAAGTATATGATGCATAACTCAAAACTTTGTATGATGCACTTACTGATAGTAATTTTTTCAATTTCAGTTGTTATTATATTAAGTAAAATGTCCTTTTTATCAGCAGTATTCTGTCACTGAAGAACATATTTACTAAATTATATTCATTAAGAAAATATTTTAATTTTTAATACTTTGTACTATTTAAATAGGGTTTTAAAACTATTTATTTGTAGTTGTTTAGCTTTGAGTAATTTTATTTGTTGTGTTGTACAGGCAGTCCGACTCGCGAAGTAAAAGTAGAGCACCTGTCCAAGAACAAACACAAAGTGATATGGAGCCAGAGTGGGGGAATAAAGAAATAAAAACAGAAAAAAAAGAAAGTCAGAAGAATAATGCAAAACCAGATTTTGGTCTGTCTGGTAAACTAACTGAAGATGCCAATACGTTTAACGGTGTAGTTATCAAGTACAGTGAACCTCCAGAAGCAAGAAAGCCCAAACGTCGCTGGAGATTGTATCCATTCAAGGGTGAGAATAGTCTCCCAGTCCTACACATCCATCGACAGAGCGCATATCTGATGGGGCGAGACAGAAAGGTAGCAGACATTCCCATTGATCACCCATCATGTTCAAAGCAACATGCAGCTTTACAGTACCGTTTGGTGCCTTTTCAGAGGCCCTGACGGAACTAAGGGGAGGATGATAAAGTTGTATATTATCGACTTGGAATCGGCTAATGGAACGTACCTGAACAATAAAAAAAATTGATCCAAAGAAGTACCACGAATTAAAAGAAAGAGATGTTGTGAAATTTGGATTCAGCTCCAGGGAGTATGTACTTTTACATGAGCATAGCAAGGATTCGGAAAACGATGACGATGTAAATGATGATTAAGATAGTGGTTTGTGAATATGCAGAGAAATAATTCTGTTCGATCTGAGCAGATTTATTATTCATGATTGAGTGATGTAAATAATATGCTGTAACGCCTATGTAGGCTATAAAATGTGAATTTTTTTTAAGTACTGTCTTTTCATTTTACCTTTCATGTTAATAGTGCATGAAATATCCCTTCAACATGAGCATAAACTCAAATACAACTATCCAATTTTTAATTATGTAAAACATCTTTATGGCAAAATTTGCTTAAATTGCATTGAATATACATGTTAAAGAATAATTTTTCCCAATATGTACATTTTTAACGAAAATACATTTTTATTGCAAAAGATAGCAAAAACGTGTTGTAACATGTTAGGACTGGCCAAACAAAAATTAATTATAATATAGAGGCTTCAAAATAAAGAAATTCTAACATTAAATATTTTATATTGAGAAATGTCGGAGCGTCTAAAAAAACAGGCTTGTAGGATGTTGACAAATTTAAAATAATCATTTGTAGCGTTCAAGTTATGAACACACACACACACATATTTATATGCATATATTTGCACACAAAATAAAGGCTTCAAATTGGAAAGAAAAAAGAAGTACCTTACAAAATTATATACTGCCTTTACACAACATTATTATTACATGTATAGAACGTAATTAATTAATGTATCCATGATATAGAAAAAAGTAATAGTAATAAAATTGACAAATAACAGCATATTAATAATTCAATGAAATCATTTATATTTTTGCTTGACATTCAAAGTTCAAACAATAAACTTTTCTTAAAACTATTTACTATCAAAATAACTATATAAATCAAAAGATTGAAATTACCAACTATTTGATTACAATTTAGTTCTCTGAACAGTAGCACACTTCTTTATCATTTTTTTCAATTCAATTCAAAATCTCTTTATTCCAATCATGTTACATACGTACAGGAATAGTGTCTTATTCTTAAGTTAGCCTAAATATTTGAACCATACACTAATCGAAGTTGGCATCTTACATAATCTAATAGAGTTTTTAAAAAATTTTAATAAAA